>JAHBCN010008064.1:0-40688 GCA_019359885.1 Listronotus oregonensis
TGGGCTGATATTAAAAGGATTTTTCATAAAACTCCAGATGACGACGTTTACACCATTCTTAGCGCGCACCAGGTCTCCGCAGGCCCTGTCAATACCATATTCGTGTTCAGCAACAACAAAAACCTCTTGAGTAAAGAAATTGGGCTGATATTAGGAGGATTGGTCGTAAACGACGTTTACACCATTCTTAGAGCGCACCAGGTATTTCGCAGGTTCTTGTCAATATCATATTCGTGTTTAGCGACCTTGAAAACCCCTCGAGTAAAAAAATTTGGGGGATAGTAGGAGAAATTGTCGTAAAACTCCAGAAGACGACTTTTACGCCATCCTTAGCGCGCACCAGGTACTCCGTAGGCCCCTGATAATTTCATATTTGTGTTCCGCGTCCTCGAAAACCCCCCAGTAACAATTTCGGTCTTATTTTCATCATAATTTACCTAGTTATAAATTTTTTGTAATAGCAAACTTTTAAATGCATTTCGAAAATACCATTTTTTTGTTGTACAAAGGCAGTTTTTCATTTCTCATTAATTAAATTTGTTCACAAAGTTTGTAGACGTTCATACAAATTTAGTGCAAGAAACCGCATTCAAATCCATCTTACTGCACAAAAAATCCCTTGTAAGGCTTATTTTTGTGCTACGTTTCCTCGACTAATAATTGTTTTAAGTAATGACTTAATTTTCCGTCGTTTTATTTGAAGTATTTAGGAATAGAATACCAAGCAAGCGATTGCGCATTGACAGATCTGGACTCGCATGTTTTTGTTTTAAGAAAGTGACTATTATAAGAATCTAGAATCGACCTATATAAAAATAAATTTGTTATTTTATGTATTTAAATAATTGTACCGTGCCAAAATAAAATGAAAAATTCAACTTAGATAACCATAGCTAAATTCCCCGCTACTGGCTATGGTAAAGCAAGGCTCACAAAAAAGAAATACGGTAAATAAACTGCTTAATACTAGTAATACTAAGATATAAATCTGTGTTGTAAAATTAGGAAATCAACACACTCAATTTCCATCAAACTAGTAAACATTTTAAACTATTTTTTTAACCCTTCTTCTGTACAGAAAAAAATATCAAAATATAAGAGTAAATTAAATTTTGTAATTTAGCAGATGCACCTGGTTGCTAATCAGCTATGTTACTTATTGAATTTAGGGACTAGAATTATTGTGACGTCAGATATTCTTTTAAAAATTAGCATGAAAAAGTTGCGATTAATTTATTCAGAAAATAGTTTGCAAAATATATTACGCACATGTAAAATAACTAGAAGCTGCTGCATTTTAATATGTTGGCTTTAAGAATTCTACCCAAAGCCCGGTCACTCTGATGTTTAGTGAAATAACCAAACGCAAGTAAAAAAAAAAATATATAGTAATATACACAATTGCTGAGAAAACACATAAGCTATTATTACCCGAAAAATACTTAATTTAAAACCACCAAAAGGCATTAACAAAATATTTGCTATAAGCATTTCAAAAAAATCTCATTGGGAAATTTTATCTTTAGGTCAAAGATCTTATTGAATAAACCACAAACTTGTTATATTTATTGTCAGATACCAATATCTTAAATATTATAATTTAATTTTAGCATTTTAAAAGTAACCAAAAAAAAAAACTTAAAAAAACCCCCAAAATGTGTGTCAAATTGCCCCCCGTTTTAAATACAAAAAAATTAAGTTCTTATTTGGGAAATTCAATTTTTTAAAAACCCCTTTTAGGGGGTTTTTTGCTTTTGGGGGGTGTTTCACCTTCTCTTTTCAATCCCCATTTGTAATGAAAATACAAAGGAAAATGGCTGCAAGCCACTTTCCCGATTTTACCGTTTTTCAATGGTAATAGTTTTGTGATTTTGAAAAGGCCCAAAAAAGTGAATACATTGAACAGATTTCTTCATCCAGGTGGGTGGAAATTCTGTCTTTGCATAGCACATAAAGTGTTATAATTATTAAGTGTTTTTCTTTTTATAAAATGTTTATAACCGTAGGGAGAGATGCATATCAAAAAACTGGTAAATTGTAATTACCTTTTGAAATAAATAAGTACGAGTATAAGTATGAGTACAAAAGTATAATAAAAAAAAAAGTTCCAGATTGTATAAATGGCCCATAAGGATTTACCAAAATTAATCCACATTTTGGTTTTTTTCAGACCCTCTTTTTTTATTTTTAAAACCAAAAACTTAAAAAAATTATTTTTAAAGCCATTTATTACAAGTGTTCGGTAGTACTTTTTTTTTCGATAAATAATAATGACTCTTCCGTTGTGTTTTGGTGGCCTTTAAATTTTGAAGGGTCAGGGGAAAAAAGCAGGTAAGTCATTTTTTCGCCAAAACTTATATATTGCTGGCATTCGGTTCAGAATGAGCATAAATTTTTAAATACTTTTTAACTGGAATAAAAACAGATTAATCAAAAGATATATGGCATTAAAGTTTTACCATATGGGGATAAAAACAAGCAAGCCACACACCCCTCATTTTACTTTTGCTCTTAAATTAAAAGCTTTACCTAAAAGAATATAAAAATAATAAATTGTCCTTAAAAATAAAATATATAGTACAAAAAAGTTAACTAATTACTTTTGAAACTAAGCTAGTTAAAAACCGTGTCTAGGCAAAACGGAGTTTCTATTACTCTAAAGCATGCATTTCCTAGAATAATAGAAAATTAGTAGTTTGGGCCAAGTTTCCATTAAAGTAAATACTCAGCTTAAAAAGGTTAGACATTTCATGCCACAAGAGGCACGAGATAAATTAAATTTGCGGTGGACGTCATTCCTTAGCAGCTGGCATTTTGTAAAGGGTTATTTTTTTTAAAAAATTTTTTAAAAAAAAAAAGGGGGGTTTTAAAGGGGGCCCTTTTAAAAATTAGGAAAATTTTTTTTACATTTTTTAATAAAATTTAAAATTTTAAAATTTTTTAATTAAAAAAAAAAATTTCAAAAAAATTATTTTTTTTTAAAGTTTTGGAAAAATGGGCCAAAACCGGAAAAAAAATTATTTTTTGATACCAATAATTAAAACTGGTTTGGAAACACTTTTGCCCCTTTTTTTAAAATTTTTTTTCTTTTCCCAAATTTAAAAAAAAAATTAAAAAAAATAAAATTAAACCCGTTTTTAATTTTTTAAAAAAAAAAAAAAAAAAAAAAAAAAAAAAAAAAAATTTTTTCCCCTAACATTTTTTTTGAAAAAGGGGGGGGAAAAAAATTCGGGCGAAATTATAAAGAAAAAATTTAGAAAGTAAAATTTTTAGAAAGCGAAAAAAATTTAAAAAGGCTTTTTTAGGAAACCCGTTCCCCAGAAAGGAATTTTCCACTGGGCTTTTTTTTGAAAATTGGACTTTTAACTTTAGGCAGGTTTTAATTTTTTTTTTTAGGAAAGTCTTTCCAATTTAAAAAATTAATACCCTTTTTTTTTTGAAATAAGTATTTCTGTCATTTTTGGGAAAAACCTTTAATTTTTTCCCTTAAAAAGGGGGTTTTAAAATTTTTTCTCGCAATTTTAAATTTTAAATGCGGGGGGAAATTTAAAAAAAAATAAATGAAAAAAAAATTTGGAAAAAAGGGGTAGTGGGGACAAAAATTTTTTAAAAAAGGGTGGCCCAAAAAAAAAATTAAAAACTTAAGGATTTGACCCCAAAAAAAAATTTTTTTTGGACGTTTTAAAAATTAACCCGCCGAAAATTTTTTTTTTTAAAGGGAAAATTTTAAATTTTTACAAAATTTTTTAAAAATTAAAAAAAATTTTTTAAAAAAAAAAAAAATTTAAAAAATTAAAAAAAAAGGAAAAATTAAATTTATTTTTTTTTTCTTTAAATTAAAAAGGTGGAAAATTTAACATACAATTAATTTTCCCCCCCTTTAAAAGAAAAAAAAAATTAAAGAATTTAAAGTTAAAATAATTTTTTTTGGGGGGGAAAAATTGGGTTACCCCAAAAGGGAAAAAATTGTTTTCCTAAATTGAACTAAAAAATTGTTTGGGTTTAACCAATTTAAAAATAAAAAATAATTTCAATTTTTTTAAAAAATTAAAAAAAATTTCTTTTAACCCCGGGGGGGGGGGGGGGGGGGGGGGGGGGGGGGGGGGGGGGGGGGGGGGGGGGGGGGGGGGGGGGGGGGGGGGGGGGGGGGGGGGGGGGGGGGGGGGGGGGGGGGGGGGGGGGGGTTAGGACCCTAGTTCCATGTCGTATTATCTGACGTTATAATTCTAATGTTTATTTTATTAACAGAAATCATTAAATAAATAAAATATATACCTACAAAAAACCTACCTTATTTTTATCTGGGAAGTACCATTATTAATAAATTAAAGTTATAAATAAAAATTAGTTCCCTTGTTGGACCTACTTTAGGTAAATTAAAAATATTTATTCACTGATGCCACTTTTGAAAGGTGTATAAACTGCTAAAGCAAGAAAAATTTAATTAAAAATGCGTCCCAGTGGGGCGCGCGTTATATTGACTTAATTAAAATTTTGCACACGGCTCTCTCTAAATGCATGCTTTTGTATCTAATACGCAGAGTTTAAAACAAGCACAACTTTTAGGTTGACAGGAAAAATAAATAATAGGTACCTACTGCTGCAATTTACATTGTGAAAATTGTTTTCCTGTTTTGTAAATACCACCGTAGATTTACCCTTAATTAGAAAGATTCAGTTTTAAAGTATTAGGTGTTTTTAAAAAAATTAAAAAGTTAAAAACACATAAAATATGTCAGAGGATTTTTTTTTAATTTAATCGAATTTTTTTTTAATTTAATCGAATTTTTTTCCGCAAATTTATTAGTTAAAAAGTGTGCAGCCACTATATATAATACAATAATATAAAGGTATATTAATTTTTAGTTTAAAATTTATTTATCTAAAGCCGAAGGCAAAACTCGGTAATCCTAGTATTAGGCTGACAAAAAGTATACAATTTTAAAACAATGCATACAAAATAAATTTCGTTACTTATTATATATTAAAAAAGGAACATAATTTTATAGTTAATAAATATTTAATGCCTGCTTTACAAAGCGTTTTTTAACCTAATTTGTTCTAATTTTTTGGTACAATTTTGGTGAAATCTAGTGACATTTTATGTAAAACTGGTTTTGCCAACCATTGTTGAACTAAACATTCTAAAGTTTTTTCTGACAATGCTTTGCCGTGATATTTTGTTTATAACCACTAATGGTAATCCGGAATATTGTTCCAACTTGTAAGTATTTTCTATAGTTTTGTGACGAATTCATATTTCAGTATATTTTCTTTGGGATTGCTCGCTTTAGAAATTTCTAGAAATTGGGACCTCTTCGGTCCAGGTCCCGGAGTATAACGAACTAAGGCCGCTCAGCCCTATTGACCACTATGAACTTGCAGATCGCCTGCAAAAAAAAAACCCTAAAAAAACCAAAAAAATCAGAAAACACTTATCAACGTTTCGGTGGCAAGTCGACCACCGTTGTCAAGATAAAATAAAAAATTTAAAAAAAACGTCATATATTCAAAAAGCTATCAGAATTTTTTTACTTTTTAATTTAATTTTTTTAAGCATTTAGTTTAAATTTCTATTTTTTTCTTTTAATTTTATCTTGACAAAGGTGGCCGGCTTGCCATTGAATTGGTACCAAAACGTAGATTAGTTTTTTTTTTTTTTTTAGGGTTTTTTTCTTTTTAGCTTCAGGTGATCTGCCAGTTCATAGAAATCAATAGGGCTAAGAAGGCTCAGTTCGTTATACCCTGAGACCAGAGCTGTCGCAATTATTTTTAAAAAGTAATTCAATTACAATTACCAAATACTCTTCTAAGTTAAAGTAAATTACGATTACCAATTACTAGCATGTTTGTTAATAGTAATTTAATTATCAATTAAAACTAAAAGTAATTGAATAACAATTACTCTACTTAAATTACCACATTTAGTAAACACGATACACTAAACAAATAAAATATTTATACTAAAATGCATCATACGCTCACGTCACACGATTCAAACTGTTTTTTTGGCAAGTTCAACATTAAATGAATCTAAAATAAAAATTTATTTTTATCCTTCCCCAAAAATTAACAAATTTTTCCACAAAAAAAAGTATAAAAACGGTGGCGGTAAGCATCAACCAAAAATACTTAATCGGGGCGGAGGCGGCGTTCGCTGGATTCAAAGCGGTCCGCCTAGTTTCAAGATGCTCTTTCCGCCTGGCCAAAATTCCGACAGTATTTTGATAAAGAAAGGTAATTAAATTTTTCGTAGTAATTCAATTATTTACTAGGTAATTTAATTAATTTGTAAGTAATTTAATTACTTTATAAGTAATCAAATTACTTTCTAAGTAATTAAATTACTTGGGATTCGTGAAAATCAATTACGATTACAGTATCCTATAAATTCATAATTCAAATACAATTACCTTTTTCGGAAAGTAATTGAATTAAAATTATAAAATTAGTGAGAAGTAATTAAATATGATTTTTCAATTATTTTAATTCAATTACCGACAGCTCTGCCTGGGACCTGGACCGAAGTGGTCCCATTTTTTGTAAAAATTGTAAGGTGAGCAATCCCAAAGAAAATGTACTAAAATTGTTACCACTAATTGAGTCTAAATTATTCCATGTAAAACTCCTCGTAACGAGAATTAAAGTAAATACTTGCCTGTAAAACCCGCATAACATAAATAATTATCCATGCATCTTTTTAAATATAATAAATTCTGTTTTATTCATATATACTTGCATATTATAGACAATTTAGCTTTAAAGTCTCTGAAATGCAATATTATTTTATAGTCACTTTATGCTAGTGCGCAGAAATTAAATCGATAAATGTTTAAACGACCCTGCACAATTCGTATGAAAATATGTTTTGGTTAATTTTTTTGATACTTTGCAAATTAATAGCTCTCAGCATGCTGATCAAAAGTCTTTATGGGCATGAAACACAGTTACCCTTCTAACCCCATCAAAATCAGCACCGAAATTGGAAAAATGCATTTGACTAATTATTGGTCAATTCCCTTACCGAAATATCTATTACCCTAGTAGAACCTATCGCTCACGGAGTCACTAGACTTAAGTCTAGTCATACCCCAGACATTTAACTACTACTCCTTTTTTCCACCCACTCGGCCTTCCAACTACCGATTAAAGCCTGCATATAACTTCTCTGTTTGCGGGTTGTGAAACAGTTTGATCGTAAATTCCGTAACACAAGTACCTAAACGATCACAACCCAATAACTTTTGATCCCAACAATTAAACAACCCCTCCCTCCAACTCCACCCCATGCTAAAGCTTGCCATGTAAATTTTTTCTGCTTACTGGCTGTAAAACCATTTGATCATGAATTCCATTCAGATAAGCGATCACTACCCAATACCCTCCGGCCCCATAATTGAATTCCCTGCTACCCACCCCACCCTCCGCTTGCCACTAAATTGACACAAACCCACCTAAACATCAGATGAAATTCCAGTTTACACGGTTTTGCAACCCTTGAGCAGGAAAAAGTCAGATTGCAGGCTTTGGTACAGGGTGATTATGGAGGGGAAAGGATCAAAGGGTATTGGGTAGTGATCGTTTAGCTGATCGTAAGATGGAATTCATGATTAAACGGTTTCACAACCAGTAAGCAGGGAAAATATACGAAAGGCTTTGGTATAGGGGAAAGTTTAAGGAGAGGGGTAAGAAATTCAATTGTTGGTGTCAAAAGATATTGGGCAGTAATAGTTTAAGTGGCTATGTTACTGAATTTAAGATCGAAGGATTTTACAACCCGTAAACAAAAGGAAGTCACATGACAGGTTTTGATTGATGGTTGGAAGGATTAGGAGGTGGAGAGGGGAATAATTGGTTGTTTGAGATGTCAGACTTCAGTCTGGTATGTGAGAGACCATCGGTTCAAACGTAGTATTAAATATTGTGGTAAGGCAATTGACCAATAAATCAGTCAAATACATTTCCATTACCTTTGGAGGTGATTTTGAGGGGGAGTTGCACCATAAAGACATTTGATCAGCGTGTTAAGCGCTATCAACTTGCAGTTTCAAAAAAATTGGCCAAAACTCATTTTCCATAAAGATTATGAAATGTATTATGCGTGCTTGAATTCTTAATTGGTCGTAGTTTGCACATCAACTTTAGTTCCGTTTCCTAGTTTTTCATGTACGCCAGAGCTATGGTTTAAAATCTGTTGTAAATATTTCCGCGGCAGCCGTCGACCAATATCAGCACGTGGAGCAAGAAAGAAGTGCTTTTTTGTTTAATTTAAATATTGGTGGATTAACTCTGTTTAAATATTGTCCTTGATTGTGTTCTAAATTCTGCAACGAAATACCAGAATAATACTACTGTCCAATTGGAGATGTTTCAAAAAACATGGGACATCGCGAAATGGGAAATGACCAAAAACAAGACAAAAATATTATATAAAACATAGTTTTAAAACGGCTTTATTTATTAAGACTAAAATTAAAACATTTTGAAAACCATTTATTAAAGTACTTTTTATATTGCATCCAGTTATGACCAAATACTTGTAAAAAAAAATAAAATTAACAAACTGGTCCTTAATAGTAACGACAGTTTATTTTGAGAAGGTGTCTGTCAGTATTCTAACTGTACCAAGTTGCACTTAAATCTACAAAATTTCACATTTTTTACAGTTCTTTATTGTAAATAGATATACTTGTAGTTCAGTTACACAGTTTAAAAATGTAGTGAATCTTCAGAACTGTGGCCACAATTGATTATAAAAATATAGTAACAGAAGTCAAAGTAATCAAAGAATCACAAGGTAAATGACAACCTAATTCAGTATTTTTTGGTTTATTACACGCACTCTTTTAGGTTTAGGTTAGGTTAGATTTGAAGTGAGTGGACTTTTTACGCCCTCCAACGCGACCGCTCGGTCTGTTGTGGCTCTCACCTTTTTATGTTTCTCTCAACAGGATTAGACTTCCAAAGAATCCGATATCAGATTGGGAGAGAGTTCTAACATCTCCTTTTACTCGTGTTGCTACCGGACACAAGCACAATATGTCCCGGTCTCCTGGAAAGTGTGACGAGCAGACGATTAGATCCGTCATGCCCTCCTCTCCTGGCTTAGTACCTTGGGTAGATACCAGGTCCTTGTTACAGGAATCAGATGTTTCTTCTGAGACCGTTTCTCCGGCCTTTTCCTATGAAAACGGTTTTATCCGTTTTTTGTTTAAAGCCAGGGAACCCTTTTCCATACAAAAGCGGTTCCGTCCGCCTTTTGGATTCAGGGATCCCTTTCTAAGCACCTGTTTGTTCGTGATGGATTAGCCCTTCCCCGTAAAACAGGCGCCTGTGACTTTAGGGGCACCTTTCGAAACAGATTTATTCGTTTCGGTCAGCGCACCTTTGTCACTTTTTTCTATGAAAGCGGTTCTGTCCGCTTTCTGTTTGGAGCTAGGGAAGTAATAGTCCACTACGGCAGAACCCCGCATTACCGTATTAAGGCTAGATACTCTGAGAGGTCGCCCTGGATGTCAGAGGGCCCGTTGGAGACACGACTGTTTAAAGCACAGGATGTCATTCACTTATCAGTATGGTATGCTAACACCTTGGGTAAAGCCTTGTGTTCATCTTAGCTTCCATACGGTGGCAACAAGAGTTGCCGATAACCAGCAACTCTAGCGCATGTTCCAAAAGATCCTACTGGGCCCAACCACGACAATGACGTGCGAACACAGCGGTTGGCTTTCACTTCCTTACCTATTCGTGCTCTGATATCGTGACAGCACTGTTTTGTTGATGGTCGATAGGATAATCTATAAATAAAAGAGCAAAAATAGGCCGATTAAAATCGATTTTTTGCCTTTCTAAATTGTATTACTTGCTCTGTATTATTTTTAAGTAGTATCTAATTTTGTTGATAGCTTTGTGATTACTCTTTTCCAAAAAAAGGTAAAGACTTATATTTTTGAAGCAGTTCAATATTATTATTTATTCTATATTAATTTAAACTAATTTAAGACCATAAATAATTAGGTGGAAAAGCCAGACAATATTTCAACCAGCAAAATAGGTATCATTACTTTAAAACTAAACTTCTGGAAAGTCGTTTAACTAAAAATTATATCCCGTATAAATTTTAATGTGGTATATAAACCCAAATCCATTCTGAACCCAAGCTTCTTTTATTTTTATTTGAAACGGCTATAGCAGCACGTTTATGCAAATGTGTGAAATTAACAGGAAGAGATAAAGCCGAAGAGGTCGACTGTATGAATAATATTGAAGGTTTTTAAAAGGCAAATAATAAAATGAACTTTCATAAAAATATACTTGTAGAGAATTATTGAACATGGGGTTGGGGAAGCCATATTAATTTTAAGGTAAGCAAATTTTTTAATTTAAATTTTATTGTATTCCATTTTAGATATCAAAATGTGTCAAAAAGGGTTTTTATTTAAAGACCGGTTAATTTTTTTTGTCTTAACATATTTTTATCTACCACACATTTACAGGGCCATTCTTATTAACTTTGGCGCCCTGGACTATAAACCAATTGGCGCCCTAGGGCCTAGGCCTGGGCATTAAAATTATTAAATATAATTTTTTAGTATATCATTGCAGTTATAAATAAAATTATTTTGTAAAACGAGGTGCCCCTACATTTAATTTTAAGTTAAATTACATGACCCAACTCTGTGTTCACACGTCGTCGTCGTGGTTGGGCCCAGTAGGATCTTTTGGAACATGCGCTAGAGTTGCTGGTTATCGGCAACTCTTTTGGCTAGCATATGGAACGGGATCCGAAGCTAATGATGAACACAAGGCTTAACTCAAGGTGTTAGCATACCGTGCTGATGAGTGTATGACATCCTATGCATTAAACAGGTGTCTCCAACGGTGCCTCTGAGATACAGGGCGACCTCTCAGAGTATCTAGCCTTACTGCGGTAATGCGGGGCTCTGCCGTGGTGGACTATTACTTTCCTAGCTCCAAACAGAAAGCGGACAGAACCGCTTTCATAGGAAAAAAGTGACAAAGATGCGCTGACCGAAACGGATAGATCCGTTTGCAGAGGTGCCACTCAAGGTCACAATCAGACAAAGGTGCGCCGACCGAAACGACTGAATCCGTTTCGAAAGGTGTCCTAAAGTCACTGGCGCCTGTATTACGGGAAAGGGCTAATCCATCCCGAACAAACAGGTGCTTAGAAAGGGTTCCCTGAATCCAAACAGAAGGCGGATAGAACCGCCTTTATAGGAAAAAGGGTTCCCTGGCTTTAAACAGAAAGCGGATAGGACCGTTCCGTTCCTGTAACAAGGATCTGGTAGCTACCCACGTCACTAGACCGGGAGAGGAGGGCATGACGGATCTAATCGTCTGCTCGTCATACTCTCCAGGAGACAGGGACACCAGAACACATCAGAACACATTGTACTCGTGTCCGGTAGCGACACGAGTAAGAGGAAATGTAAAAACTCTCTCCCAATCTGGTATCGGATTCATTAAAAGTCCGATCCTATTGGAAGAAATATGAAAGGGTGTGAGCCACAATAGACCGAGCGGTCGCGGTGGAGGGCGTAAAAAGTCCACTCACTTTAAACCTACCTACCTAAATTACACAAAGCCAAAGGATAACAAGAATAGTCATGAAAATCAATAATATTTTTTTATGATAAGAAATTTAAAAAAAATGGCAATACATATATTTTTTTCTTTTTTTAATGAATCCAATTTAATTTGCAATACAATATAATACATAATAAAAATAAAATAAAAATAATTTATAATTATAAAAATAATGTAATAAACATCAAAAAATATTTTTATCAAACACCTACATATAACTATACTCATTATAATAATTATTATCATACATTGAATTGATTTATTAAATAATAAACTTCTTTTTCGCTTTAGTTAGAGCAGCCAATTTATTTCATTGATTACACAGGTTTACAAAAAAATGTTCCGATACTTTTTGACCGGACCATGGTATTCCTAGGTTTTGGCGTTCTGAATCCGAATCCTGAGTCAGATTTCCTGGATCACATCAGGAGATTTAAAGGTCAAAGTGGTGATATTTTTAAAAGCTGTCCTGGTACAACTTCTCGAGCGACCCATTAACTTGACGGGTACCTGTGTTGCTCTTAAGTGCTTTTTGAACATTGGGAAAAAGCTCTGTATCTCACCCAGGACCAGCCCAAGGCCGGCCCAGAGGAGAGAAAGGCGCTATGGGCGTTCTTACTGGCAAATTTAGATTTCCCTGCCAAGACGTTGAATTTTGACGATGCATTTGCTGTGAGTTAATGACGGTCGATCCGGCACTTACACGAGTGACCTTAGAACTTTGCGTGAACATTGAGGTAAAGCTACGTGTGCTGCCCAGAGCTGACCCAAGAGCTACGAATTTTGAAGACGGGTATGCGTTCTTGCTTGCGGATAAATGGGGAGTGTCGATTCAAACTGTATTTTGTCCACCATTGGACAAAAATGAGTTTGATACAGTGTTCCGTTCCTAAAGTAGCCTTCTTTCGAGTTCCAAAAGTTAACGGATCAAAAAATGGCATGGGATGTAATACTTTTTGATTCGTAAATTTTTGAAACTCAAAAGAAGGCTACTTTAGGAACGGAATGCTGTATGAAACTAATTTTTGTCCAATGGTGGACAAAAGTTTGATTCGACGCTCCTCAAATCCAAGTAGGACATTTCAACAGGGCTAGAAAGTACATGGCAAAACAGTTCTTGGAAATTTGACTATACTAATTGTAAAGCTATATATAGCTTTACTATTAGTGCCGGGTCTACCACCATTAACTTACAGCAAATTCATCGTGAAAATTTAACATCTTGGCAGGAAAATCCAAATTTTTCAGTTAGAAAGCCCATGGCGCCTTTCTGCCGGCCCTGGGCTGGTCCTGGGCGAGATACAAAGCTTTTTCCTAATGTCCAAAAAACACTTAAGAGTTACACAGATACCCGTCAGGTTAATAGGTGGCTCGAGAAATTGTACCGAGGCCGCTTTCAAAAATATCATATTTTGACATCTAAATGACCTTAAAATCTCTTTTTTCTGACGTGATGGCAAAAAACTGACCCCGCATTCAGATTTAGGGCGTCGAAATACCTAGGAATACCATGGTCCGTAGAACTTTCTTTTATTTAAAGAAATCCTTTTTAAAAATTAATATTTTATTTTAAGGCGATTTTTTACAAAGAATTTAAATTAAATCCATGTAAAAATATGCAGCTATTGCAGAGATCTTTAGAAACGTTTGTTTACTCAATTGTCGGTGTTGGTTTAAAAATTTCTCATCTCAGGTTCGTGGCGCCCCTTAAGTTACGGCGGCCCCTGGGCTGTAGTCCAAACAGCCTATAGGGTTAGTATGGCGCTGCACATTTATCCAAAATGGGTGATAAGATGATTGGATTTTATTAGTAACCCATGTATTTAAGGAAATATAAATTGGGTCTAGATTATACAGGTATCCACAAAGAACACTGTATTCATCTTGATTATTTGTCTTTAGATTTCATATAAAATAATTTAAAAAAAATATGACTTGCCTTAAAAACTAATTTTGATTACACCTCTTCTATTTTTCTTAGCTAGGTTAGGCCTCGTATGACCCTATCTGTAAAAGTTATGTCAATGAGCCGCATCATTGCGTTTTTAATTGCAAATATACAGATTGGATTATATTATTTGCAGAAAAATGCTGATGTAACTAAAAGTATCCGTACTGCTTAGAACTCTTTGGTGCTTTTTCTAATAAATTCCAAACTGTTTGACCTAAAACAAAATCGTTAAACACGTGTTATTCTACTAAATCATAATTTAATTAAAATGAAATTTAACCCCAAATAAGCTTGATGACACATTATATTGGAAAACTGTCTAAAAGAAAAACAAAACGGCTTAACTTGTATTATTACTCTAGAATATATTACTTTATTAATTTGTACATGGTTGTGATTTATCAATTGGGATTTTCACTTTCCTGTTGTTTCGTCATAAAAGTAATAGGAAAAGTATAGTTTACAAAAAAATTTTTTTAGGTTTTCTGCGTAACGATATTAAAAAACAAATCAAAGTCCAAACTAGAACATTTGTCGCATAAGAAATATTTGGATAAATATCTAAATTTTTATCAAATTGCGCATGTCATGAACTTACGTTAAAATAAATTTTTAGGATATGAGTAAGAAATATTATTTAGAATTTATTTAATGGAATGGAGCAGATTCTTAATTTTGACTAAGAAATAGGCTTATGCTAACATATTTTTTTAAAGGCCCGAATTACAGAATAAAAAAGACTAAATAACCCAACTAAACCATATTTTTTGTTAATATTTAAAAAAACAGTTCCTGTTTGACATCCGAAAAGTAAAGTTCGCGCGACAAGAAAACTATATAGTTTTTTCTGGGAAAGCGGTTGAAGGAGCTGTATAGAATGTTTTCATCCTCGGGGATCAAGGAGAAACTCACGGCCAAACGAGTCCTTGGGGTTAAGCGTTGTAAACGAAGATTCCTATTCTTGTTATTTTTTGTGGGCTAACGAACGAGGGATTTTCCTCATGGCGGAAGATGGTTGCACTAGTTGCAGAAAATGACAGATACTGACAAAAAGCGGTTATACGTAATACTAGTAGCAGTTCTTGGTCGGATCGCCATTGTTTGTGCCTTGCATCTATAATTTTTATTTAAGAAATATAATTTTTGGACAAACTCGAAATTTCTGGGGTTAAGAGCCTGATTATCCAGAAGTCAGTTAAAAATTAGTGTTATTTTAAAATTATTTTTGGCAAAATTGATGAAATGGTGAGAGATGGTGGAAATTTATGGCAGCTAGCATAAAAAAAAAAAAAATTGGCAGAAAGGTATAAGAAAGAATTGTTGCCCTCATCTCGATGAAAGTGTGAAATAAAGTAGATTTCGTAAACAAAGACTTGGCTTATCTTTATGACCCTGTAAGTAAATATGCACAAATTTAAATAAATTTAGTAGCTGTCAGCTTTTGACTTAATATTTAACTTTAACAGTATTAACTTAGTATTGTAAAAGTTTATTCTCCGGACTAAAACCAAGTATTTAAAAGTGCATTTTACAGTCCTTTATGAAAAAAGGACGTGATGTTAAAGGAAGCAAATTTAAAAACATACATGCTTAACAAAATTAATAAAATTTGTGTTAAAAATTACTTATGAGAAGATTTTAGTTTACACATATTATCTGAGACGTAGCTGTACATTAACCGATTTTTTAAGAGATCCTATGAAAAAAAAAAGGATTTTGGAAAAAATGCTTTTAGATTAAACGCTTTATTAGAAAGATTAGATTTTTACAAAAGTTAGATTTTCAAAAGGCAGAAATAGAAATAAAACATTTGATGTTTTCGGTAGGTGTCATTATGACAGCTCCTATACTTGATAGACATATTCTTATTTTGTGTTACTTTTTTAATCGATGTGTACTTTTTAATAAATGTTAGTTTTAACATATATTTTTTACTTTAATTTTTAACCTGTCATGTTTGATAATTTTTGTTTTTGACCAGTGGCACCCAGAGATGTTGTTATAAAGCCGTATTTTTTTTACCGAATTCTGTAAAATTGCCCATTGTTCTCATTTGGTGTCCTTATAATTATATATATATATATATATATATATATATATATATATATATATTATATATATATATATATATATATATATATATATATAAAATATATATATATATATATATATATATATATATATATATATATATATATATATATATATATATATATATATATATATATTTAAATATTTTATTTCCATAACAAATTAATGAGTTTAAATATTTTAAGTATGCGTTATAATTGGCTCAACATTTTTGATAAATATTATAAGATATTTTAATATTGTTAAGATATTCCTTAACTAATTTTATTAAAAATATTGGCCTTTTCTTCCTTATAATACATATACTTTTATGTATTTTTCAAATTTAGCACTCAAAACTGTTAAACCCATTATTTATAAAAAATACATTTTTTGAATTAAAAAAAAACTTATCGGACTGCAACAGAAATGTTTTAAAACTTTTAAATATTGCTTATAATTTATTTACTAACCCTTACATATTTTTTTTTTATTAAAGTCGGCATTAGACACAAAAATAAAGACTAACTTATTAAAATGAAGTAAAGTTGTAACTACTTATAAATCATAAGTATATTTAGTATACATTACATTTTTGAAAAACTATTTGTTAATTAATTTATGCATCTAAATATAAATGTAAATAAATTATAAATTAATGTTTTAAAAAAATCTGTTCAAATAGATTGAGCAGAAAAATGAACATCAGCTTGCTTCAATCTCTTATGATAAGATTCGTCACATAACAGATTTATTTTTGTATAAAGCTTTGATTTGGCCTTTAAAATTGAAATTCATCCCGAAAAATTATCAAAGTAAAGTTTTTAAAGGTAATCAGTGCAGTTGTTAAAAATGCTGACAAACTTCAGGATCCTGACACATACGGTGATTATGGGCCCCTCAAAATAGTACCATATATTTTGGCATTCACAACAATGGTAAAAATCATGGACAAATATTTTTTTCAGGAATTGTGGATCTAGATAAAAAACAATTGAATAACCTCATAAATGAATTAAGGAAATTACTTAATTAAAGCTATCGATGTCTCTATTATTCTTAAAATTAACGTTCTTCTGGTTTTATTAGCAGATTGTTTGAAATCGTTTATTAAAAACGGACTTGGTTTTTGTTCAGAGCATGCTGGAGAATTCGTCCATAAAAAACTTTTAGACCACTAAAATAAATATAAAATAAATCTGTTAAGTAACGGATCTTATTCTAAAAGATTGAATCAAGCTGTTGTTCATTTTTCTTTTCAACGTATTTGAACTGATTTTTTTTATATGCTTTTAATTTATTTACATTTACATATAGATGCTCATACTAATTAATTTTTTTTTAAATTTAATGTATACTAAATGTACCTATGTATTTATAAGTAGTTACAGCATAAACAACCTTATTTTATCTTAATAAGTTATTCTTTATTTCTATTAATGTTGCCCACTTTAATAAAAGAGAGTCCAATAATTTTTTTTGTTAAATTAAATTTTTTTATGAATGATAGATTTACCAGTTATAAGTAGTACATTAAAAAATAGGATAAAGTCTATGTTAATGATTTGATTATTATACTTTAAATTAGATTTAAATTTTAACTTTTGAGTAAGAAGAAAAAATTAAATTCGAAAATTCGCAAAATTTTCTGTTTTTATTTTTTGTATAAAATTTAAAAGAATTTTATTTTTCGTGAATCTCGACAAAGGGAGCAGATACGATTTCAATTTAAACTGGATTTTGCAGTACAAATATAGAGTATTCGAATCCCACGCCCCGTTATTTTTCACATTTTTATTAATCTTACCCATGCTTCAGGGGTACCGTGGGTTAAGTTTAACCGAGCAACACCATAAGTATTAATATAATGGAAAGTTTGTTTTTTAGACTAAAAGCAATAAAAAGTTAAAACACAGCCTAACAACACTTACATTATTTTATGCAAAACGCAAAGTTTTTACATAATATCCTATAAATAAACAACAAAGGCTTTTTCATGCTTTATTCATCAAAATATTATGGCACACAATATCTATCAACTCGATGCAAAAGGCTTTAATATTTAACTCTTTGAGTCGCGTGGCTGTCTCGGCTATTTTATAGCCCAAAAGCGTTGTGCTTTGCTTTCAGTTTTGAAACAACTTAATGAACTTACTTTGTTGTTAACTTCAGTGATAAAAGCTTGCAAATTTGACGCTATTATATACAGCATAGGTAATTTTTTAAAACATAGGCCTTATAAACTTTCATATTGATTAATTTTAAAATATATTTACTCTTGTTTACTTTGTTTTTCGTATTTACAGAAGAGTATATATTTTGAATCTTAAATTATAACTTTAAAATAAGCATTATTTCTCCAGTTAATGTTAAAATCAATAAACTAGCTTCAATGTTAACAAAATTAAAGAGCTGTGAACGTTATCCTTTAGAAATATCTTATTGTTTGCCAGGGGAGCTTTGAACAATATCCGTTTAAAAACGGACGGTTTTCCATCGATTTTAATCAGCCACATCTTTTCTTAACATTTCACTTTTTGATTCATATCCATATCTTTATTCTTAAAGAAAACACAAATTTTGAAAGAAAGATATGCAGTTCACAACAATATATTTAATTTAGGGAAAAAAGGACGCAATTTAAAACAGCAACAAAAACTATAAACATAACAGATAACTTAAACAGATAAATAAACACTAATATAGTGTATTAGCCCCTCGTGCTTTAATAACTGCTGCCATGCGACGTGGTAAGCTTTGAACATAATTGGCAATTGCTCTTTGTAAAATGTTCAAGAAGAGTCACTCGAAGATCTGGGATGGTTTCTGATTATCGGTTACGAACAAGCCTCCTCAGAATGTCCATTTCATCCAGATAATCATTGACAACTCTTGCAACATGTGGCCTGACATTATCGTGCATTAAATAAAAATTTACCAACAAACGAAACAAAAGTAATGACGTGGTCGGCTAAACATTCTTCGATATAACGGTTAGCAGCTAAAGCGCCATTTTTTATTTAAATAAGGTCTGTACGGGCTTCTATTAAAATTCCAGCCAATATCATGAAACTACAACCTCCAAAAGGTGTTCTTGGAAATATACAACAATCCGCAAATCGTTCTCCTTGTCTTCTCTATAGACGTTTACGCCCATCCAAGGCAAACAAAACGCGATTCATCTGTGAATAGCACACATCCCCACTCTTCGTCATTAAAGTGATGACGGGCAGAAGCTAATCGTTGAGCACGATGAGCACTGATTGAGCAAGTAAAGCTAAACAAGCTGCTGGTCTATTTGACATCAATCCCTGTTTACGTAACCTACGGCGGTCTGTTCGTCCAGACACTCTTGTGCCACATACATTTTAAGGTTGACTACGAATAACATAAGATTTACTCCGCGATCCCGTAAAGCAGTTGGAGTAACAAAATTATTATCTCTTTGGTTTGTGTGGTTTTCCCGAGCCTGGACGTCGCACGTACTCACCGGTCTGGCAGAAGCTACTGATCGCATCGTGTATAATGCTCTTGGCTCTACTAAAGAAATTTACAATGTAACGTATATTACGACCATCGTCGTGTAATGCAACAGCTTAAGCAACATCTTTGGGTCGCATATTAAAAAAAATAGTGCTAAATGACAATACAGTGGCACTTTTTATAAAGAATAAAAACAAAATAAACAATAATTGTTACGTTACTATGCAACGTAATGCATAGATACCTTGTTTAAAATGTGTAGTAATGTTTTAATTTCTGTTATTGTTGTAAATTGCATATATTCTTTTAAAAATTTGTGTTTTATTTAAGAATAAAGATATGGATATAAATTAAAAAGTAAAAAGATGTGGCTTACTAATGTCCTACAAAGATTCATCGTTGTGCCATTAGTTTTTTTTTACAGAGTGTTTTGAAATTTAGGGTGAAATGTACTTTTTTGTTTTACCTTGTATAACACCAAGCCCATTTGAATAGAATATAATATATATATATATATATATATATATATAATATATATATTATTTATATTATTATTAAATTATAAAAATTAGTTTTATAGTTTAGATCTTTTTAGTTCTAATAATATTTTTTGCAGAGGTGTTTTTTTTTTGTTTGAATATTAATTTTTTTAAAATTCTAGCCATTATAAAAAATACCCGCAGTTAGAAGGGCAGGTGTTCGGAGCGGTGAGCTGCGCGCTGAGAGGCTTACCTTATTGGGTCGGCTTGTAGTACAGACAAGTTTAAACAAGTTTAGGACAAAATTGGTTGGTTATTTACGTTCTGAAATTTATTTTAATCTTGCTATCGCAAATTAATCGTGAGTTGGGATTTTTATAGTTGTAACTGTACTTGAAACTTTAAACGCGTTTTTCTTAAAACTATAAAGGTTTTTTCGCGACATACCGTTTTTAACTACTGTTGATAGCAGTTCTTTCCCCTACCATTTTAACTGTGCTTAACCCGCCTATCATCGCAAAAACGAAACGGCTGTCAACTTACATACTAATCGTTTAATAGACTTTTAAGTTTAAGTCCAAATGTAAGGTCTTTGGAGAGTTAAGAAATAAGTCGAAAAGATAAGATATATACCAAATTTTCCGTTCAAGAAGATATTGGTTGTTTCCAAGTCAACTGTAACAAGTAAATCTTTTCCTCTATGATTTAAATATAATTGCACTAATGATCCATTTGGAAATTAACAAACAAATCCAGAAATCTGCAATCCAAATAGCTGGTAAACTATAGCAAAAAATAAATAAAAACAATAGAAAAACCGCGAATCCTCAATTATTTTAATTTGACACTTGGCATAACCACTATTAACGCTCCTCCCGACTAGTGGCGATAGCGGTAAATCTGGGTACAAAGTTATGACGTGGGTACTGACGTCATAACATCTTCCCCTACATTACCACTTCTCGCCAAAATAAACCGGTATGTTAACTGTCCTAACAATTTTTAACGCGGTATGTCGCCAAAATTTGTTTTTCAATTTTACTTCATTATACCTAGAGAACGGCTGCCGATTTACTTCAAATTTATAGGGAATTAGCACATATAGACGCACGGAATGGTCCATTTTCACCCCAAAATTAAAAATATTTCCATTTTTCTTGACAACAAATTAACAAAAAATACAGGAAATTTATTTTTTTTGTTCCGAAGTTTGTTCAAAATTATTTTTTAAATTTTCTTTTCAAAATAGTCCATTCCGTGTATTTAAGCTTACAAATTAAAACGTCGCCATTTTTGTTTAGTTTAGCTGATTTCGTGAAGGTAGTAAGCGTCCATTTTTTCGAGGGAGGTGTAACTTTGGTTCTTATAAATATTTTTAGCTAAAAATTTATATGTATACTCTTAAAACACTCTTAAAAAAATTATAAAAACTCCAAAGTTCTATCTCCCCTTTGGTCCTAACAAAAAAATCCCAAAAAAGTTATAAAAATCAGACCGCCAAGCCAGAGAATCCCCTTAATAAATTAATTTACTTTTCTTAGTTTAAAATTTATTTACTAATTTAATATTAAATTAAAATAAACATTACATATATAAATGAGAAAAGGTGCTGTTATAACGGATTATAAAACTTGTAAAAAAACTAATTATCTTTCTTCTCTACTTTACCATCATTATTTTAAAATAGAAATGTGCACTGTAGGTTTGCTGGAAGTTTGAGCACGTACATGCAATCCATTATTTTCTGTCTAGGTTAGTAAAAGCACTCCTAGCGAGTTGAGTTGTAGCTTCTCTAAACACTGTTTGTACGGTGCAGTGTTTATAAGAAGTTATTCTTACATTAGCACTCTAGAAACGTTTTTCCTTAGACCAACAATAGTTATATTTTGTTGTTTAGTTTCAGGAGGAAAAGGAGGCTACATTAAAAAAAGTAAGTAAATTACAAATTTATTGTTCCTATAACAGGAATAATTGTCTAGAAATTATTATTATTATTATTATTTTATTTATGTTTGTAGTTTGTAAAGCGCTAAATATTTTGCTATTAATAACATAAAGACAATGTTTTTCACCAAGGATAAGATTAAGAGGAAATTATCTATTTTGTCACTAGTTAATTCTGGCAAGCCAGCAAAAATATTAATTATATTTCCCGCCTCTTCCTTCAAGATCACTATGTAGTTCACTCTTTCGCCGCCAGGTGGAGCCACGCATTTTAAAGTCAGACAAAAACACCTCTCCGCTGTACCATTCCCGTGCGCAACCCTGGATACTTCATTTATTCTTTTGAGTGCGGGTGGAATCAGTCAGAATGAGTAAACGGGCGCAAAAGTCTCGAAAACGGGTCTTCTCGGATGAAGATGATTCGGATTCTACTTCATATGACGAGAATCTGTGGTAACGAGTCAGTTAAAAAAGCTATCGAAGGAGGTGGCGCGACTTAAAAAGGAGAGGAAAGGGAAAAAAATACGTAAGCCTTCTCCAGTGAGTTGTGGTTAGTTGTGGTTATGAACCATCAGATTCAGAGCGTAAGTACCTCACTATTTGTTTTAAAAAGCATATAATATACCAACGAGTTTTGGAATATAACGACGAAGCTCGATTAATATTTTAAAAATTTTGGCGCATAAAAAATATTTTTATTTTATATGATGACAACGAGTCTTGACAGAGAAGTATATTGGCAATTCGACATATTTTTGTAATAATTTATGGCCAACGAATTTTGGCATATTTTTTGAATTATTCTCGAGACAACAAGTTTTGGCATATTTTTATATTAATTTATGGCTAACGAGTTTTGACATATTTTTGTACTAATTTATGACCAACGAGTCTTGACAGGTCTTATTAAAAAATGTCAACGAGTTTTGGCATATTTTTATATTAATTTATTTCTAACAAGTTTTGGCATATTTTTGTACTAATTTATGACCAACGAGTCTTGACAGGTCTTATTAAAAAATGTCAACGAGTTTTGGCATATTTTTATATTAATTTATGGCTAACGAGTTTTGGCATATTTTTGTACTAATTTATGACCAACGAGTCTTGACAGGTCTTATTAAAAAATGTCAACGAGTTTTGGCATATTTTTATATTAATTTATGGCTAACAAGTTTTGGCATAATTTTTTACTAATTTATGACCAACGAGTCTTGACAGGTCTTATTAAAAAATGTCAACTAGTTTTGGCATATTTTTATATTAATTTATGGCTAATGAGTATTGGCATATTATTTTACTAATTTATGACCAACGAGTCTTGACAGGTCTTATTAAAAAATGTCAACGAGTTTTGACATATTTTTATATTAATTTATGGCTAACGAGTTTTGGCATATTTTTGTACTAATTTAAGACCAACGAGTCTTGACAGGTCTTATTAAAAAGTGTTAATGAGTTTTGGCATAGTCATCCGCACCTTTTTTATTTTTTATGAATACCGCTAACAAGTTTAGCAATTTTATATGTCATCTAGCTAAAATATTTTAGTTGTTGCCACTTCTCTCATTCTGTGCAGTGGATGACGAAAATGGTGCTGAATCTAGTGGTGCGATGTCTGAAGATCTTCTTAGCCTTCTTGGTAAAAACAGTGCTGCAAATCAAAGTACTACAAAAGGCCTGAACAACGAGCTTATTCAAATTTGGTCCAAAATATTACAGGAAGGCCTTGATCCTGAAGTACTAGCTGCCATATCCAAAAATATCCCCTCCCAATAGTTTAGCTCTTGCTAATGCACCCAAACTTAATCTGGAAGTTCTGGCAGTGCTAAAAGAGCAGCACAAACAGCGTCAGGAGGTCTCGAAAGAACCTCCGGCCGATGAAAAAGAGAATGCTCTATTTTATCGACGCAACCAAATGAAGGGCGGCCAACAATAGACACTTTAGAGGTAGCTTATAAATGCGGCAGGTAAAAATATTTTATAAGTTCTTGAAATCACTAACCTCCATAGCTTTTATTATCGTGGATACAAGGTTACCTTATTTCTTTTTCTCCATATCCGTGTTAAAAATATGTACCTAATGAATTAAAATGGTCTCTGACTGAAGAAAAATTTTAAATGCTGAAATTAAACGTCTCCTTTATTTAGGGGCCATAAAGAAATGCTCCTTTCAACACGATCAGTTTATTTTAAATATTTTTTTAAGGCCCAAACCTAATGGATCATTCAGATTAATTTTAAATTTAAAAGAACTAAATAAGTTTATTAAAACAGACCACTTTAAAATGGAAGACCATAAAATGGTCACAAAATTATTATCTAATAATATGTTTCTTTCCTCATTAGATCTTAAAGATGCTTATCACTTAGTCCCGATACACAAAAAGCATCGTAAATATATAATTGTTTTTGCCCGACAAATTTATGAATATACTTGTTTACCTTTCGGCCTCAATACAGCGCCTTATCTATTTACAAAACTGATGAAGCCTATATTATGTTACTTGCGGCAACGGGATTTCTTATCGGTTTTGTATATTGATGATTTTTTGTTAATGGGTCGTTCTTATAAAGAATGTTTATCCAATATTAATGCAACCAAAACAGTTTTATTAGTATTATTAGATTTAGGATTTATAACTAATTCAGAGAAGAGCGTAACTGTTCCATGTAGGGAAATAAAATACTTGGGTTTTTTTATATAATACTATAAATATTTCTGTAAGTTTACCCTTAGAAAAACAACACAGTATTTTAAAAGATATTCTAAAAATCTTACACAGTACTAAGTTCACTATTCAGGAGTTTGCAAAATTAATCGGCAAATTAGTTGCGACATGTCCAGCTATTAAATATGGCTTTATACAAAAAAACTGTGATAGAGCAATGTTATTAGCTTTGCACAAATCTAAAGGATCTTATAATCATAAAATGATAATCTCTAACGAGGTTTTACCAGATCCTTTTTGGTAGAAAAATCATCTTTTTAGTAAAAATGCTCTTCACAGTTTAACGTTTAAACTAGAAATATTCAGTTACAGTTATCGATCGGGCTGGGGCATTTACTGCAACGGCTGTAAGTCACGAGGGTTTTGGTCTAAAAAGACAAAGAATATCATATAAACTATTTAGAACTTTTGGCTGCATTTTTTGGACTTAAATGTTTCGCTAAGGACCTTGTGAACTGTGATACTTTGTTACGGATTGATAACACGACAGCCATATCGTACATAAACCGAATGGGAGGAATTCAGTTTCCACATTAATACCCTTGCTAGACAACTAGACAAATGTGGCAGTGGTGTGAAGGACGTAATATATTATTTTTGCATCCTACATAAAGGCTAAAGAAAATTCTATTGCCGATCAGAAGCCTCGTTCCATAGAGACTGAAACTGAGTTTACCCTTGCAAATTATGCATTCAAAAATATTTGTCGCGTATTACAAACTCCAGAGATAGACCTATTTGATTCTAGAATTAATTCAAAGTGTAGGAGATTTGCTTTGTGGTTCAAAGACCCAGAAGCCGAAATTGTTGATGCCTTTACAGTGTCTTGGACTGATTTTAATTTTTACGGATTTCCACCTTTTTCACTCGTTGCTAAAAAACTACAAAAAATTTTAACAGATAAGGCTGAGGGTATTGTGGTTGTTCCTTGCTGGCTAAGCCAACCGTGGTACCTTATTTAAATCATTGCTTGAGTTGTCAATCAAACAATATGGAAGCGGGTTAAAGTTATGGTGGGAATTTTGTACCGAACAGAAATTAAATTTCTATGAATTAAATATACAAAACATATTATATTTTTTATCTTCTTTGTTCAACAAGGGAATGTCTTACAGTTCATTAAATACAATACAATCTGCTCTAGCATTGCTTATTTTTCCACGAGTTGGCGAAAATCACCAGATCAAAAGGTTTTTTAAAGGCATTGCTAAGGTACGACCTCCTTTACCTAAATACCACCGAACATGGAACCCGTCTTTAGTTTTAGATTATTTAGACACTTGTTACCGCTAATGAAACAATTGGTTTAGAAATATTGTCACAAAATTATCAATGTCAATGGCTCTGTAACAGCACATGAGTACAAACTTTTCATTAATAGAGGTTCAAAATATTGAAATTTTAAAAATGAAAAAAAGAAAAATAAAATTTCCCGGCTAGGATCAAAACCTCTGCCCCAAATAGATACCAGCCTTTATTAATATTATTTTTCCACAACAAACCTAAACATCGTTCAAGTACGCTA
Organism: Listronotus oregonensis; assembly: GCA_019359885.1. Lineage (NCBI taxonomy): Eukaryota > Metazoa > Arthropoda > Insecta > Coleoptera > Curculionidae > Listronotus > Listronotus oregonensis. The sequence continues at coordinate 25,795 of JAHBCN010008064.1, forward strand.
TTTTGCCTGAAAGAGGACTTCTGGTTTTAGACAGTCGAGCAAACTTCAAAACTGTTTCTAACTTGAAAAAAAACCCGTACAAAGAAGCAACGGCCCAGACTTTTAGTTGTTGGATCCGTCTGACATTAAAGACAAGTGGAATAGATACAAAAATTTTTACGGCACACAGTACCGGCATGCGTCCTCCCAAGTGTTAACAGAGGTATCAACATTTATTCGTTTATTACAATTTCTTTTTTTTTTCACAGTTTGTATTATTTGCTAGTTATTAAGTATGGATTTATCAAATAATAAAATATATCCCTTACATGTGTTATTTAATTTTCCTATAATGTTGCAATATTAACTTTAAACATCTACATAGTGATCTTGAAGGAAGAGTCGGGGAAATATAATTATAAGATTAAACGAACTTACCTAATGAAGTTTGATCAATTATATGACCGCCTCTTCCAAATAGATATTTCCCTCCCGTCCGAACTCGCGGATCTATGTAATTTATTGAAAGTTACTTTTAAAATAATGGTCCCCAGGGTTGTGCACGGGAATGGTACAGCGGGAGGTGTTTTTGTCTGACTTTAAATGCGTGGCTCCACCTGGCGGCGAAAGAGTGAACTACATAGTGATCTTTTGAAGAGGGGTCATATAATTATGATCAAACTTCACATAGGTAAGTTCGTTTAATCTTATAATTAAACCTTCCGTTACTAACGTGAGCCCGCAGGCACGGCTGAAAATTGTCCGGTATTTTACGAACAATTCCGGGTAGGCGGCTGTACCGCTGAGTAGATGTTGCGGTTGGGGGTGCAAGCTAGTGTTAAGTGGTAAACAGAGTAGGGTGCTTCGTATTGGACTTAGGCTCCTATGCGGACTCTCACTCCGCACGTTAGTGTTTATGTTAATTTTTTTAAGGTAAATTTTTAAGTAAAATTTCTGCGTTTTGCAAATTAATAAACCTAAATATTTCATTGAAATGGTTAATATGAATTACGAAAGGGAAAAACAATATTCTCGCAAACTCCTTTATGAGGTTAAGACTGATGATGAGCCATGTGATGACGACTCAAGTTAGCAGGATGATGCTGAAGAAATTCAAGATCACAACACGGATGATAAGCAAGATATTGATGACTCAAACAACATTTGGGACCACATGTATAGTGACTGTTTGGCTGGTGAAAGTGACGAAGATTGACGATATTATTTTAGTCAAAGTTTAGGTTAAAAGATTTATTTTTGTTTTTCAAAATGTAATAATTTTTTATGTATGTTGAAAGTTTGTTAAAAGTTCTGTTTTTGTTTTTAATAATGTTTTATATGTTTTCGATTTTTTTTTATCTTGGGACAGTCCACGAAGGATTTATGTGATTTTTATAATTTAAAAATTGTAAACAGGATTTTAAGCTTAATTGTCTAATTTAGTTATACACGGTTTTTGATAATTTTTCAATGAAAGATATGCGGGCTGTGAGTCCGACGTTAGTATTTATTTCACATAGGTCCACGTTAGTAACGGAAGGTTAAGGGATCATATTATCGATAAGTATTATGTTGTGATTCTAAGTTTGATATATAAATCTTGAAAAAATTAATTATTTTTGAGACTTACCTTAGCATTGCTATTTAAAATTACTTCTTTTTATATATGAAGAAAAAGGGATTTTTTTTATATCTTTTTTATAATGTTTATAAACAAATAAACTTATAGTTAACATTTTTAAATGCAAACCTAATTCTAAATAAATATTTTAATTTAAATAAAAACTTTAGTTTTTTAGCCACATAACTTATTCACATTTCTTTTAGAAGCGATTGATTGATTGTAAAAAAATGTATAAAGCGTTCTTTTTTTATACATGTGGCTTATAAGAAAAACTATTTATCAGTATTTAATACCAATCAATTTTTTCCATAAAAAAAGAAATGGAAAGCTAGTATAAAATAAAAAATGATGAGTTAACTAGAGACCAGAATAAGGAACGTCAGGGTAAAAATCTAAAATACACTAAAGTTCCGGTAATCCAAACCCCGCTAATTCGAAAATCCGGCTAATCTGAACAGGGCCAGGACAAAAAAAATATATTTTTTTAAAACTAGAGAAAGTAAAGAAAAACAAGTTTTTTCAAGTAAAATCGTACGTTTATTAATAAAATCTTATATAATTTATTTATTTGTTAGACACTTACAAATTATTGACTAACACAATTTAAAGTCCGTGATCTTCTGACGCAATGCACTAAATCGGCTTTACACCATCTATTGTTAAATAATAAAGGTGTATTTGGCTTCTGACCTTTAATATTTTACATATTAGACGCTAAATATGCCTCAAAAAGACAATAATACAGCATTATGTGATTCGCCTAATCCGAATTATTACTAATCCGAACAGGGTTCGGTCCCAATTAGTTTGGATTAGCGGGACTCTTGTTTAATATATTTGCAGCAGAATTTAAAGAAAATTAAAAATGTGTTTTGACCCGTTAATTTACTAAACTTTTATCTTCGGTAATTTAAAATTAGATACATAAACAGGTAACAGACGTCTACGCCATCTGCTGACCAAAGGGCGAAGCATACTCTTCTTAACTTACAGTATCACTGTCTTGCCGAGCTGAAATAATATTATAAACATCTGGCATGAAGACTAGAGTTAAGGAGGACCATCTCTTATGGCTGTTTGTCTCAAGAAGTGGCCTCAGAACAGCATTAAATAAAAAGGCGCTGGGGTAGCGTAGGTTATGGTGAGAACCAGTGGGTCTTTTAAGGGTATGCTCAGCGCAAGCGCGTACACCATGTTAAAAGGCGGCAATACGAAAGTTTCGGGCACTTTTTATAAATATAGCTGGGCAACAGGCATTATCACCCCTAATATCAGTGCAATTAAATAAAAAGTCAACTGATGGTGCTTCATTAGTGCGTCCTACTATAGAAACCCACAATGTATTCAGTTACGGTGATGGTTGATGTGCCATGGTCGTCCTTAAGGAGGTAATAAAGCCGAACTAGTTGAAAGGTCAGGATAATAATAATTTAGATGTAAAGTTAAACTGTATTCTACTTGTCATGGTAATAAGTAAGAGTAAATACAAAAAAAAGTAATTCTTATGGAGGTTCTAGTGACTTTTACCTACGACAAAATTTATAATTTGAGGTTATGGCGCGAGGTATTATATTTATTATTAATTAAATATATTATCTTATCACTAGTTTTCTTTTTTACACACTGATAAGGTCTGAATGTCTGAACTGTTTAAAAGCGGTCATCTAAAACACCAACGCCATCTTAATTTACCGCAATTTGAGGGCCACTTTTGTAACGCAGAGAAGGTCCTCCTTATCTCTAGTCTCCATAACATCTGAAAATGTATGCCCATACTTGTACGGACTATTAATAATACTGTAGTTAATAGTTAACTTACTGTGTAAAGATTACACTAAACGACATGTTGTAACCGGTTTCGTTTCAAATCAGAACTCAGGAGACAAGCTAGTCGAAGGTGAATATTTCTACAAAGTTAGTTAGATATTAACTACACTATTATTCATAAGCAGATCATAGTAGTTGTTTTAAATGGAACTTTCTTTTTGACCTGCGACCAGTGGGGATGTGCAATTGGAAACAACAAAGTTTATCCAGAAAAGGCGGCAGGTGAAGCCAAATCGGCTGCTCTTAACTCTCGGGGATCAAGGAAAAATTCACCTTGCCAGCTCTATTTTTTTTAACTGGTCTTCTTTTATCTTAGTTTATAACATTTTTTAAGATATTTTAGAAGACGTTATTTATTTAATAGTATTAGTTTTTAAAATTAAACTTTAAAGTTATCCAAAAAGTTACTATATAAAAAATAAGCAAAATGATGATTTTATTTAAAAATTTAAAATTATTTAATTGGGCACATTTTATTTTACTTCTTTAGTTATATCCAAAAAACAAAAAAATATATTTTCAGTTATTTTAGTTACCTTATGCTTTTAAAGAGTACCTACTTAAATTTCTTTAAGAAGGTCCACTTAGGCTTCTCTTTTTACAGAAAATGTAGAATCCCTTGATAATTTTATTGAAGAATCCTTTAGGGATCCTTTGAAAGTTCAGGGTTAAGTAAATCGATAGCCCTTACTTGAAAACATGTAATATAAGTAGTAGGTAACAGGAGATACTAAAAAAATATAATACCATGTTTTTTAAGAAGATACATTTATGTTTTTATAAAATATTTTATTTCTATAAAAATACCAAATATTAAAATTAAATGCATGTTTTTTGTCTTGTAATGTTTTGTTGAGCCTTTTCTTTATGTTTTTTAGCTGTTTGTTACTACTCACATTTCTGCTTGTGTCATTATAAATTTACTTATTTTACTGCTTTTAGATTGCAATTAAAAATATGACTCCGTTTTGGGTATATTTTCAGTACAAATTTAGAATGTTATGGTTTTACTATAATTGCGTTTAAAAGGAATTATGTCATAAATCTGGCGGCGATTTTCCTAAATTAATATTGTGCATCGCAAGAAACGTTCCTTACGTCTCTTTCGACTCTTATTGGTTAATTCAAAATTTAATCGATTACAATGTACTGTTGCAAAGTCTAATTGGATGGCAACGCAGCTATAATATCTTATAAAACTTTTATAAATAAGCTTATAAATACATATGAGTAGACCGCAACTTGTCAAAAACTAATGCATTGCAGCGAAGCATCTGTATTATTTACTTTATATATATTAAGATTAGAGGTGGGAAGTTCGAATCTTTTTACTGAATCGATTCATTTAATTTATTCATTCAAAAAGATTCGTTAGCAACTGATTCACTTTATTATGACGCCAATCGGAGTAGGTCGGTTTTTTTACTTTAAGATTTCAAATTCCACATTCACACAATTCATAAAGAAATGATTTACATTTATTTCATTTTGGTATAATTATTATTATTTTAACAAATATATTTAGTACACAACTTTTAAAAACTATAATTGATGAAACCTATAAATGTACCTTCAAATTACCTCTTGCTTTTAAACGAATAGTTAAAACAAATAAAAAAAGTTCATTTAATTGCCAAATATATGGCCAAAACTGACTCGAACCGACAATACTAATGTTGCCTATAAAACTTGTATTGCTGAAGTATAGCAGCCGCTCGCCACTTGCCAGGTCGTAGCACAAAAACGAATGATTTTTCCTCATAAAATACCGAATGTTCGAGTTCAAGTCGGATTCTAACTTAGTGACTTGATAAACGAAACGAATCATCCAAACTTGGTTCGTTTCTAATCGCAGAGTGATCGATCAAATGACTCAAACAAGATTCGAATCTTTTAAAAACAGAGAATTGATTTATTCGAATCAGTGCACTGATTTGTTCTTTTTGAACGAATCGTTCGCAAAGGACACACCTCTATTAGAGATACCATAACATAACCTTAAATATTTAAGCGTTATTTAAAAGTTAGTTTGTGTGTTGTGTTTTCCGTTTCTTGCTCTTTTTGTGTAAAATGGATAAATTAAAAGCTGTAATACAGCAACTAGTATTTAAAGATGAACAATTAAACATAAGTGAGTATTGAAGTGAAGACAATTACAAGGGAGTTTTGCGTTTAAAATTAGCGGGAATATGGGATGAAGACTCAACTGCAAAGGATTTTAATAACAGGTGTAATTAATGGGTTGAATATGTTTCGTCTCTAACCAAAATGCAATGGGTTGAAAATATTTTAGAGCGACAGGCAGAGAAAAATAATTTTACAGAAAATGTAAAGTTTTGTAAACGTCTAACCCATCGTCGGCCATCAATCACACCACCCTGTATATCTAAACTTACCGTTATTTTAGCAGATAACCCTTTTTTTAATAACAAATCGTTTTTTTTTTATTTTTAAATATTTATGGAAGCTTCGCAATCTTTGCCCATTTTTCTTGTGGATTCCCTTTTTAATAATTGTTCCCTCACTTTGCTAAAATTGTTGTGGTGGCACAGCAATTTCAACAGTTAAGCAATGTATTCAAGTGATTTTTGTTTTATAAATATAGAGGTACTGTAGGGTAATTCAAGATCCATTCAATTTACTTATTGTAATAATAGGATATCTTAAAGATTGGTGTAAATTTACTGACAGTTTTTATTTTTTTTAATCCAAAATGGGCACATCCTGTATCTAAATTATCCTGAATATTACTATGGAACTTAAAAATAAAAATAATGTAGTGCTAAAAACTTTTTACATTTGTAGATAATAAATAAACATAGCCAGAATAATTGATGAAACGAAAGAAAATTTTATGAATTGTTTCAATAATAATATGATACCTAGTGCTACGAAAACATTTACGGGCTAAAATTATTAAATCAAGAGGGCGATGACTTAGAAGTAACTAAACTCTTAGCCGATTTTCAAGTGAATTTAAAAGAATGTGAAATTTATAAAATATTTGATAAGTGAAGGCAGCATAGCCTGCATTTTGGAACAAGAAAATCTTCATATGAAAAATGCGGTATAAGCGTCTACATTTATGAAGATCCATTGGTTGTGTTGATTTTAACTCCAATTCTATGTATTGTACACCTTACTACAGGCTAAAGAAATAACTCTTTTTTCGAAAGCATGTTTCATAAAATTGACAAGTCACGACGTAATATAACCACTTTGACTGAGCATTTTTCTATTTCCAAAAGGTTTTAATCAATTTGCCAAACAATTATAATAATCTAAGTAAGTTATTTTTAATATATTGTTAGGATTTTATACTTTTTTACACGTGGATCCGATAACTGAAATATTCTAAAAGACTTAACAACACTTTATTTACTACTTTATAACCACACTTTACACTTTAGGATCTTAACTCTATTACTTAACTGACATAACTAACTACGGTTGACCGCTGTTTTTATATACCTCACCTACAAGTTCTACACAGTTCTGGAAATATACTCTAAATAACTGTTATATTAGGTCTTATAAAATACGGGAACTCTCTATTATCCAGGGTTGCTACCATAGAAATATTTATATCTGTCATAGCACCGTAACAATATTCCTAACATTAAGTGCTACCTACCATTTTTTTACAAAAACCATTAACCAGGAACATTAAACAGCGGTGGCTGATTTGAAATGGGAGTTCAACAGAATTTCCAGCCCAGCGGAAAATAAAACTCAATATGAAACTACAGCCCACTGGGCCTGCTAGAAGAAGGAAACGGATTGGATCTAAGCTTGGTGCTAAAAGAGTTCAAAGTAGTAGATCATCAAAGAGACGACCATCCTTCACCCTAAACATTATGTCTAATAGTTAAATTTTGTAAAACATTATTCATTTCTTGTTCTATGCTTAACTACCGAATAAAAACCTCTTTTAGTACTTCCTTTTTGGTTTATTTTTTTACACTGAAAACGTCAAATGTGATCCATTTGAAAATACTCGTATTACAAATTTTAATCTTGTGTGTCAAAGTAAACACGAGAAACTTAACAATTTTATGCGTTTCCTGGTAAATGGTGAACATTCACCGTGAAAGTTAAAAATGGGGTAAAAGATTATTGAGTGATTGAAAGTTCAGTTATATTATATTTTTAGGTTTTTTTTTTAATTTTCAAAACTTTATCAGACCTTAAGCCAAATCTTAACTAACTCTCTTTTTCGCCAGTCAAAAAGTGTATTTATTATTTTATGGTTATCTTTTTTTTGTTAGATGAAAACAAAAAAAAAGTTGAGGTTTGGCTCAGGTTAAGTTGGTCTTTGGTAAGAAAAAAATTAATAAAAGCGTAACACATAATTTCAATTTCTTAATAATATTTTGCGCCTCATTTCTTTTTTTTTACGGTAAATGTGTACATAAAAGGCACGTTTTGTTGCTGACATTCCGGAATCGGTGGTATACGAAAACAGCGAATTCCGCCGCCTTTCACGCCCTACTGTTTCTACCGACTTTTTTTAAAGGAAGTGTCAGACTCGTGTCGAGACCCCGGGAATTATGGGTCGAGCTTCTTGACAGTTTGACAAATGAAACATGCTTTATTAAGCAGTTACTCGGGTAAAAAAAAACATTTTAATATAATAATTTGGTTTTTTTTTTCGTCCCCCCTTTTATATCTGAAATATAATTGGAGAAAATAAAAAGGGGTTTTTAACCCGAATACCATGACCGACTTGAACTTAGGGCTTTTTAAATTTTTCTAAATTATCCCTACATAGAAGTTATTAAAAAATTTTAGATGACGTATTAGAAAAACCCGGGAATATATTATTAAACTTTTAAAGAATTTAACTAATTTTTTCCCTATCAAAAATGATAAAATTTTGTTACTTTTTATGTAGGAAAATTTAAAAATTCGAAAGCCCTGTTCATCTCATTGTTAGTTTTGTTAAAAGCCGCTTTTTATTTTTCCATTATTTTTAACGGAAAAGGGAATGTATGAAAGCCCAAATTTTAGTGACATTGAAACTAACCACGGTCTTCTCATATATTTTTTAATATTTAAATGCTAAGTCAAATTAAAACCACTGTGAACTATTTCACAACGCCTAAAGAGCGAAGGAATGTTGCATGCCAATTGCTTACCAAAACCCCTACCTGTTGCAAATTTAGTTGGAATGTTGCCTAACTTTCACCTATTCAAAAAACTTGGCTAGTTTAAAAGCCAAAATTAATTATTTGATTTTTTAAAAATATTTCCTAATTTAAAAAATACTTTGCTTATCTGTTGAATGTAAGATAGAAGAAGATATTATATTAAAAAAAAACTTTTTTGTCTATGTCTGTTTTTACAAAAAATATAGTAGAAAAATATATTAGGTATTTTAAATTATTATTACATAAGTTGTATTTGACAAAAATGATTTTTTTATTTATTTTTCTTATACTTTATTTTTATAAAATTGATTTTTAATAAAAAATATTTAACTATTTATCAAACTATTGGGCCTTATTAAACGTAATCCAAACAATTAAACAAGTATATCCTCAAAAACATTTAAATCAGTTAGCTCAAGTTTAAAGAATTCCAAATAAAACAATATTTCTTAAAATTTCCAATGCTGTCTATCGCTAAACAAAGCAATTTAAGATATAACTAAGATATCCTGGTTCGGCCTATTTTGACATCAGAAGTCAAAAGAGTACAAATTTTATCTTTTCTCTCAAACCCCTTGTTTAAGGAAATTAACGAAACAAGCTTAATGTATATTTTGAAATGGGTGACTCTCCAAATAGTGTAGAGTCACAATCCATAGTTTTTTTTTATTGCACTTTTTTTATTTCCGTAAAATTATTATTTTTGATCCTTATGCCGTCTTGTTTGCCATGTGCTTCATTGACAGTAAAAGTACTACTGGAGAACGTGATGGTTGTATAGACAATATCATATAATTACCTATAAGGTTACCATAAATTCCACGAGCCTGGTATAAATTGTTTTTTTTAAATACTTTAAAATATAACTAATTAAGGTTACAGAACATAATTAGTTATTCAAATTTTATTTTGTTAAAATATTGTAAACACATTGATTTTTATTTTAAGAATTCCCAAAAAAAAAACATATTTCACAAAGTTACACGCTGTTCAAGTAGAGGTCCTGCCCTCTTGTCACGATTTCCTTTCTTCTGATCATCTTAGAAATTAAAAAATTATAGATTTTTTATCACAAATGCCATTATTACAGAAACAAAAAAAAAATGTAAAAAAAATGCGAAAAATGGCGGTTTCTAAAAAAAGGTGTTTTTTTTTTCAGTTGTTTTTTAAATTTTTCAAATTTTTAGAAATGGTAAAAAAAAAAATCGATTTTTTGATGGTTTTTGTCATAGAGGGATATATAAAGAAAATTCGTGTTAATTTTCAAGAAAATAGGTCAACCAAAATTTGAAATTTTGTGACAAACGTTTTGAGAAAAGTAGTCCGCACTTCTTCCTTTTTTTGAAGCACATAAAGATCGAAACTCAGAACTTACTCGATTCTAGCTTCATTGCGCCGAACAACAACTTTGGCTATAACTTTTAAAATTATTTGAATTTCAAAAAGTCCTTTTAAGAAGATATTCCTAAATGCCTAAACTATTGAAATATAAAAAATATATTTTTTTTAACTTTCTAGACTAGAATGCCCCCTTAAGCATTGATAAGTTAAAAAAATTAGCATAATTTAGCAACATACTCAAAGTTCTTCTTTGACATTACCAAATGTTATTTAATACTTTTACTACTCGCAGCTTTTTTTGGCCCGAGAGTAGAGGGCGAGCATGTGGTTTTAACCCATTTATTCCCAGTGTTGCGATAACGTAACACTTTACTCAATATTTTTTTTTGCCTTTTAAATTTATTTTTGTTTAACTATTTAAAATTTGTTCAAAGAAAACAAGGGTAAATATTTAATAAAAGGTATAACACATTTAAAGTTTTACCCAAACAATAAAAGAAAATTTTCTAAAAAAAATCTTGTTTATTTAAAAAATTGTTTAAAATACATACAATTGTATTAAAAAAAAATAGGTGTACAGGGTGATTCACGTTGAGTGTCCTATTAAAAGTTCTGGGAAACCAAAAAAAAAGAAATTTTTGAAATTTGGCATACAGCCATAACAGGTAATAAGCTACATTTTAAAAATATTTTGGCAAGTGCCAGATCTAACCGAAACCAACGGCAACATTGTAGATGGAATGGGACATCCTATCTTTTATTGCATATTCGGATTCTTTACAAAATTTTAAGTAAGTTTTAATAACATCTTCCTATACTTACCGTTTTTAAGAAAATAATTAATCACTATTTTTTTAAGGAAAATCAAGTTAAAAAGGTTTAATATTTACGCGCCTAACACTGGATATAAAAACTTTTTTGGGGTTAGACAATGCATGTATTTAAAAGATATTCATGCTATTATAGCAATATACTCTACAGGGTGTCCCAAAAAAATTGCGTTTGTACCGATATTAAATAAAGATTAAAACTCATTTTTTTTAAATAAAACATATTGTATTTTATCCCATTTTTAAATAGACCAATAATTTACCTACAAAATGTTCAAACATCGTTCTATACCCATTTGCAACCGTTTTTTAAATATAAGCAAATTTTAATTTTTTAAGCATTTATTCCTTATTAATCAAACAAATGAAATAATTTTTACCTTATAAGTCAAATAATTGTCAGGGCAATTTAAAATACAAACTTTCATGGCCTACCTAGGTAAATTGTAAATTAAGTCGGTGGTTTACTGTAGATAGTATTTTAAAACAGGGAAAAAATTAAAATTCGTTTGTATTTAAAAAACGGTGGCAGATGGGTATAGAAACATGTATGGACATTTTGTAAGTAAATTATTGATCTATTTAAAAATAGGATAAAATACAGTATGTTGTATTTAAAAAAAAATGAGTTTTAATCATTATTTAATATCGGTAAAAATGCAAATTTTTGGGACATCCTGTAGGATATATTGCTATAATAGCATGTAGATCTTTTAAATACATGCATTGGCTAACCCCGTAAAAAAATTCTAGTATCCAGCTCGGTTAGGCACGTAAATATTAAATCTTTTAACATGGTGATTTTCCTTAAAAAAAAGTAATTAATTATTTTCTTAAAAACGGTAAGATATAGGTATAGGAAGATGTTAATAAAGCTTACTTAGAATTTTGTGTAGAATCCGAATATGCATTAAAAAACTGGGTGTCCCATTTAAAATTACAATGTTGCCGTTGGTTTCGGTTAGATCTGGCAACGCTACACTTGCCAAAATATTTTTAAAATGTAGGTTATTACATGTTATGGCCGTGTGCCAAATTTCAAAAAGTTATTATTTTTTGGTTCCCCAGAACTTTTAATAGGACACTCAACGTGAATCACCCTGTATACTCCCTTAGTATGAAGCCACTTCTTTACGAAAAATATGTTTCATAATACATTTTGAAGTAACGTGAAATAAAAAAATACAATAAAATATAGCGTTGCGAAAACGCATCACTATTATACATAAATAAATATCGGTCAATTTTGTGTTAAAACCCGTCCAAACCCAAATAAAAATTAGAAAAAAATCCTTATTTTTGCAGTTTAGCTTGAGTTTGCTGATTGTGCGAGTCGCCGTAAAGCTGATTATGTTTAAAATGCCTTTTAAACGGATTTTCCCTTAAAAACAACAAGAAAAGGTCATTGAGGAAGCTATAAGTGAACTTAAAGAGGAAGGTAATGACATGTTTTCTTATATTTTACCACTAAGTCAATTTATGTTATTTGTTTTTTTAGGTATATGTTGATAGTGTGTATAGATCACCAAATGTTGACACTCTTACCGACGAAGAAACTTTGATGATGAGCAAATTTACGCGAAACAGGGGAGCCTGAAGATATAGCTGGGACATTTAAGTTGCATGTTCCTTTAGACAAGGTTGTGAGTGTACAAGAGTCTAGTAAGAATATAGCGGATCCTTTAAACTCAAAAAAAGCTTCACAGTATTTAGTGACTTATAGGATGATGAAACACAGCTTTTAAAAGAAAAAAAAATAATTGGTGCTGCAGGCGCAAGTCAGAAACCACTTGGTTTAGTGAAATGGGAAAAAGATGATATCAGATATACTCAATCCGCCCGGAACATCATGACAAAGAAAACGTAAAAATCTATAAAGTGGAAAGTCCCCCAGAATTTTTTTTATTTTTGATGACCAAGTAAGCACTCTTATTTTAGATTATACAATAAAATATGCCAAAGATAATAACCGCCACAACTTTTCATGGCAGAAAGAAGAATTTTTATATTTTATTGGTATTCTTCTTTTCTCCGGGTATCATAGCCTTCCTCAAATGACGATGTTTTGGTCCTTTTAAAAAATTGCATAAGTAGGAAAATATTCCATAATATCAAACAAAATTGTCCTGAAAATGAACGGGGGTGTCGAATATGTTCTGGCCTAACTGTACGAGTATAGGCCAATGTGCACTTACACACTACATATTTTTCCGAAAATCACACGCGGCGCCTTAAAAGGTAATCATATATTGTATATTGTATCGTCCCAGTGATTCTCAACACTTTAAAAAATTTAAATATGTTTTTACCATTTCCTTTCTCCAATTTTTTTTTATATGAGTGCCATATTAGGTTTAGTTTACATATTATGTAGTTGTTTTTTTTATAAATAGAAATATAAAAAGAAACACACAAAACAATATTTTTATTTATTGTCCCAGTGATGCGTTTTCGCAATACCCAAGATTTTAAAAACTAAAAAAAATTATTTAAAAAATGGACTGAAATATCATTCTAGAAGCTAAAATAATAAATAAAATAAACACAATTGTAAAATTTTTCTGATCTTTCCAGCCTTGGGACTAAATGGGTTAAACGGATATAAAGATTCGATACAAAAAGATCAGAAGCGAGTTTGCTAATTCTACTTATAATCACGGTTAATTACACCAATAAATAATGGCGTTCCGCGTTTTCTTTCTTTTAATGTTCACATAAGTGTTCCAACGTTTTCATATAAAAAATATTTTAATACATTCTCTATAAATATAATTAAGCAAGCCCTTAACTAGTTTTTTATATAAATAAAACAAACCGCTAATGGCCAATGATTATGTAATTGAACATACAACAAAATAAAAGCCTACTGTATTATTCGAAGCATAATGCTTTCGGGGCCTAATACATGTGCGTTTTATTATAACAGACCTAGTCAACCTTATCTGGATCCCATAAAATGCTAAGGTTTAGTTATATAAAAAACAAACAGAATTTCATAAAAAACAATATGATTTATAACCAATAAGTACGTCTATTATTATTATGTTTAGGACCCTTGTATATAAAAAAGCTAAAACATGCAATAGCCATTGCCTGTTATTTATTTTTTTTTTTTTTAAAATAGCCCCTTAAAGTAACGCCTACATTATAAGGTTAAAACCCATTAACGTTATACTAGGTATAATGTGTTGTGTTTTTAAATATTTTATTTTTTATCTTCCAAAAACAAATGTACAAATATTTTTTTTATTTAATTTTCACATTTTCCTTTTTTTAATTTACTGTATGACGAAAATCAAGTGAGATATAAATTTTTTAAAGGGTTAACAATGTAATGGTTTCAATAAACTAAAATCTTGGACTTTCATTGTCTTTATTTTTAATTATTAAAAACGTTTCGGTTAGTATTATTCCCAAACCCTTTTCAAGTGTAACTAAAAGCTATTCAAAACTACGACTTATATACTATCCCCTTTTTCACTGAAGCTTGACCGACTTTTCACGGTTCAGCAACGGCAGCCAGATATTCGGAATTTCTACACAGATACATTAAATACACACACTTACACACTTACAATACATACACTTAAATACATTTTGGTTGTTTACAATAATTGCAGCTTCCTTAAATTTTTTTTTTCCCGTGGGTTTTTTATGAATGGTTTTGCTTCCGAAATTTAGCGGTTTGTTTTTACAAAGCGTGTTCGGCAATACCCGACTTCGACGTTTCACCTCGTTCCGTATGTTTTTTTGTCTTTAACTCTTACTTCAGAGGTCTCTTTTTTTCCCCGAGATCCTCACCACAATCACAAGTTTGGTAGATACAGTCATTGTTTTTAAAAATTATTGTCTGGTCTCGTTTTTGGGAGAATACTTCTTATAGTAGTTTGGGATTTAAAAAGCCGTTTTAATATTGTATTATTCGCGATTCTGCGGATTTTTTCCGAAGTTCCTTTAAAGGGAAATTTTCATGTTTTTGGGCCCTAGAGTCTCGTTCAAGTTAGAGTTTCTTGTCTTATTTTGATATTTTTTTATTGTTTCGTTTACTAGTCCTCACTGTATCCGTTCTGCTTAAGATCCCCCAGTTATGTTACCTATTTTCTCTTGCAGGGGTTCCCCTGTTTCATAAATACGTCATTGATG
>JAHBCN010008065.1:0-40458 GCA_019359885.1 Listronotus oregonensis
CTACATTGTATAAAACTCTTGATTACACCCCATAACAATGGTACTTTCTTGCGCTTCCACTTACCGGAGCAAAAATGTTCATTGAAATCATGGAAACCCGGGCGGCCATTTTCCAACTAAAAACCCCATAAATTTTTTTAATTAATATAAAAATTTTTTAAAAGTAAAAAATTAAAAAAAAACAGGTAAGTGCAAACAATTAACACTGATATACCTGTTTACAGCGGGCCCCCTTGGGAAAGGGAAGCTGGAATTTTTTTTTTAAATTTTGTGACATAAGTATCTTTCAAATGTCGTAAAATTCTTTAAAAAAACATATAGTTGCAAGTTTAGGTAATTAATCATACAAAATTAATTACAGATAATTGGGGCTAATTTTTTGTGGGCAACCCCCCCTAATCCATTGCATACCCCCTTAATTTTTTTTTTAAAAAATTTTTTAAAAAAAAACAATACCTGCAGAATCGGGAGGGGGACCTGTACTATAATGAAAACTCTTTACAAAGGACAAATAAAAAAATTTTTTAACAGTAAATAACGGATTTTTCTGTGTTTAAAAAATATAGCTTAATTGTTTTTCCAGCGAATTAGCATATAAAAAAAATTGTGGCTATTAAAAAATTTTTTTTTAAAACAAAAAAAAATGTTTTTTTTTTTTTTTTAAAAAAGCCTTGGTTAAAACATGTAGATAATAATGTTTGGAAAGATTTTTCCCCCTTTTGACCATATGTTAAATTTTTTGTGACACTAAAAGAATTTGACAATTTTTAAATATTAATTTTTACGGCTTGACCATTGCAGTGAACGTCTACAAATTCAGTATTTAAGGGAATTGGGCAGAGGTTATGAAATAGTTATTGAAATATGTAGTAAACAGGCGGGAGTCAATTAACATTTTTTTTTAAGATTCCCCCCTTTTTTCATTTTTGTAAAATCATAATTTTTCTACACTCTTACCCCCCCCCTTTGGGATTTTTTTTTCCCCCGTTGGTCAGTGACAGTGAAAGTAATATCAAGAAGGGATGTTGTAAACAAGCTCATATATTAGTAAAACGTTATAAATTCAACGTACCATTTTATAAATTGTACGACGGAAATTACTTTAAGATGGAATTTTACACTAAATGTTAAAAAAGTAAATGTAGAACCACTACCACATTGATTCAGTATCATACATAAATATTCTTTTTTTCTAAAATAACAAATAATTAAAAAAATTTGATGTCTTTGATGCGTTCAAAATTCCCGGGAAAAAAAAAAAACCCGGGACAAAATTTTTTTTTGGGGAAAATAAAGATATTTTATTTTCCCCCCGCAGCCTAAGTACAGACCAAATAACATCGTCTGTAATATGAACTTATCAATTTCCAACATCGATGGAAATTAGCAACTTGGTCGGAAACATGTTGTCATAGATTTTCGCGTCCAAGTTAAAAAAGATTTTTGTATCACAGAACTACGGATACGGAACTTTTTAGAAAAAATTTTTTTTCCCCCTTTGGTTGCCGCCGGTATTATGCAGCATTCTTTTTGGGGGAAAATTTGTGTTTTTAACGATTTTTTTTTTTCGAAATTCCCACTTCCACATTTAAATGTCTGGCTTTTTTTTAAATTTTCACAAACTTTTATTCCTACCCCCGTTTTTTTTTTTTTTATTTTCCCAAAAAGGGGCAGGTGCTGCGTGGAAAATTAATGAGTTCCAAACTTTTTTTTTGGTCCACTTTTCCCTTTAAACACTATTAAAAAAACACTTATTCAAAAAAAACCCTATTGTATCCCGATACAAAAAAAAACGCGGACAGACTAATGTTCCCTTTTAAAGTGGAAAACACGCAACAATCAACATTTTTTGATGTTTTGCCCCAAGAGTTTTGTCGTTTTTTAAAAAGTTTTCCCCCAAACCAGTGAACATCGGTAGGCAAATCGAATATCGTCGTTTGCCAGAGATTATCGTTTGGTTTGAACTTTTTTCTTTAAGCTTTTTAAACCCCTTTCAAACCCCGCCGGGGTTTTTTAAAGTTACCATGGTACATCAATAAAAAAAAACAAAAAATTTAAAGAAAAGATGATTTCCCAACCCCAACCCCCAAATTTTTTGGAAATGTCAGGCTTTTAAAAAAAAATTATTGATTACGTAAGTACTTTATATTTAATATATTTGAAATTTTCGGGGGGTAAGGGGGAAGAGTTGTAAAAGAAAATAATTAACCGAAATTTAAAAAGGGGGTTTTTCACAAAAATTTTCCCCAATACAAAACCATGCATTTTTACGGTTACAAGTCAAGAAAATGAGTTAATCAACTATATAGAGTTTTCAGAAATACCCCTTTGTCGACCCAAAAAAATTTTTGTTATTTTACTTGTACCAGGTAGTTGGTAGAAATTGGAAAGTTGGCCCAGAAAAAAATTAAAAAAAGCCAAATTTGACCTTCTCTATTCACCAGACATGACGTTCGAAGAATTTTTGGGACTATACTGGCAAACCGAGGCATAGATATTTTTGGCCTTAAGAAAAATGGTGGATGGCTTTATCCGCGGTAGCTAAAGGGTATATTAAAGATTTCATAAAGAACCAAATTGAGGTTTCAAAACAGAACCTTCATGAAAACCCCTTACCGTTGAAGAAGGCATCAAAACCCGGGGGAATGCGGATGTAAAGAGACCGAAAAAGAGATTATTTTGGACAAGAACCTTCGGGGCCAGTTACATTTAATAACTGTTACAATTGAAAAATCATTTTAAATAAAGTTGGTGAGTATTTATTTTCGATCAGTTTTTGTAAATATCATTTCAGATGACATAATCTAACCAGTGAAGTTACAATATTACCTGATTTTTCAAAAATGTAAATAAAAGTGTCTTTATTCTTATAGCCCTTTGGGGTTTTTCCTCCTTATGGAAAAATACTAGCAAGGGCCTAGGGTTTTAAAACTGTTTTCTTTATTTGTATTTTTGTTCCCCCTAACTGGGTCACCCAAATTCAGGCACCTGACTAAAAAAAATACCTTTTAAAACCCGTTAATCTAAGACTTAAGACTAGAATATATTCAAAAGTATAAGGTTAATTCCCATAATGGATAATCCTATCAGACCCATTTTTTTTTTCAAACAAATAGAACTAAAAAAAATGTCAGAGGCCGTTTTTATGTAAATAATGATATCCAACAAAAAAAAAAAAATCACCATAATCTTGGAAAAGTTTAAAAATCTAAATTCCCGACCTTTCCGTACGCCTCTATAAAGTCTTAAAGCTTCGGGTATGTGATCACAGGTTTTAAAAAACGACGGCAGCCGTCAAACAAAAAAAAGAGAAAAAAAACCCCCTTACATAAAAATAGGAATAAAATTAACTAAAAAAAAGAGAAAAAGAGCGGGCGATGGATTAAAAGGGTTTAGTATATACAAGGGGGGGGGGAAAAAAAAAACCCCCAACAAATTTTTTTTTTTTTCCCGTTTATTATCAAAAATTTTTTTGTTTAAAAAAAACCCGGGGGTTTATGATGACGAGTAATTAATTTGTGTTTTTAGGGATTTTCTTTAAACGTAATTTTAAGTGTTTTTTTTTTTTAAATAGTGCGGACTGCAAATAGTAGATAGTATGGCCTGCTTAACCTTTAAAAATTCAAATGAATTTGACTTAGAACAAACAAATTAACATTTTTCTGTCTTAGTTTTTATAAGCTTTTTTGTGGTGACTAATCTTAATCGAACTAAATTGTTAAAAAATAATATTTATTTTTTTTTTAATTTCTATCCAGTGGCGGTTCCTCCTTAGGTTTGCAGGTTTGCGCAACCCCCAAAAAAGGTTTAAAATAAAATTTTAAAAATATATATAATAATCATTACATAGTTACCAGCTTTTTTAAAAATTTATTCGAACATCTGTATTTATTGTTTTATTAATGTTATCTCGAAATAACAGTCAAATTATTAAAAAACTTGACTGCTGTCGCTAAAATATCATTAATTTAATCGCGAGTCGCGTCGCGTCTCATCCTAGAAGCCAATGCCAATGCGATGGTTGCAATCAAAATGCAAACCCAATTGGATTCATTACAAGTGAGCGTAAATATATGGAGTTGCCTATTTTGGCATTGGGCGCTGAATTTAGTCTCATAAGCGGCATGCGGTTTGCAGTCCCACTGCAAACCTTTATTTATCTCGCAGGCTGATTTACGATTTATTGAAGTATAATTTGTTATTTTGGTTATATGTGTAACATATGTAGCTACTTGTATGATTTTTATTACAGTTTTTGTATGTCTATTTATTTACATTAAGTCAATTGTGGTTATTTATTTATTTTTTTAAAGAACCATTAGAATTGCAACCCCTTACTTTTTAACCCACGAGCCGCCACTGTTTCTATCTTTTATTCTTATTAAAGTTAGTTAGGTACTTTTATTAAAACTTTTTAAAAACTAAAAAAAATTAACGTATCGGTGACAAGTCGGTCGCCGTTTTTAGGAAATAAAAAAAACTGAAAAATAAAAATTAAAGAATAATTAAAATTATTTAAATTTTGACGTCATGTTCGACCAAAGGTTTGGTTTCGGCTTCGAAGGTCGTGGAAAGAACAATTGGTTTCGAATTCGGCCAGAAATGGACTTTCGGTTGGACACTATTTAAATCCTTTTATCAGTTTGAATTTATTAACCCCTTAACAACTAGTGGTTATGTATAAAATTAACAAGCAATAAAAACATACTGATATTTACAATAAAAGTTCTTGAGAAAAATAAAACCAGTATCTACAATTTTATTGTCTTCCTACATAAATATTTGGCAACTGGCAACAAAAATTCCTAATTAAGCAGACCGAAGCGAAGTCGCTTTTAACTTAAAAATGTAGTGTGGCTTATGAGCACCTTTTTTCTTGCATAAGACACCCAAGTGGTATGGGTAATGTCGGATTCTTACCGACTAAAATCCTTCCCCTGTCGTCTCACTCTCTACACCGGAATCCGCTTTCGCATTACTTCAGTGTAGAGGCAGTCTGTTTCAGTTTCGGCTTTCTTTCTCTTTGTTCTCTATAATGTACCGAATAATTGAATAAGTTTCTTTCCGGGTTTTTTCTGATTCCATCAGATTTTTCATCATGTTGACAGCATCAAATGTTCTTCCAGTACCCCTCTGGTATTCCAATTTCGTTTGTTCCCATTTGAGGCATGCGAAAAGGGTGTGTTCCGCATCGTCGTTCTCTCCGTAGTACGTGCACTCTCCTGATGCTGCTCTTCGTCGATCGAACAAATACTTTCTGAAGCATCCGTGTCCGGAGAGTGCTTGAGTGAGAAAATAGTCAACCTCTCCATAGGGTCTATTCAACCATGGTTGAATTTCCGGGATAAATCTATACGTCCAACGTCCGTATGTCCCATTTGTCCACATTTCTTGCCAGCGAGAGATCACATTGTCTTTAATGGCTTTTCTTTCTAGACCATTGTATGTTTCCAGTCTTTCCTTAATTTGCAGTTCTATGGGTGGGATTCCGGCGATCACAGTTACTGCTTACTGCCGATATCGTCTTGTATGCACTGCACACCCTGATCGACATCATTCTCTGTATTCTTCTTAATCTTTGTATGAGTTTGTTGTTACCGGTTACTGAATGCCATGCTGGTGCAGCATACATTAGTTGTGAATGGATCACGCTTGACAGGACTCTTCTTTTGGAGGATCTGGGTCCTCCAACGTTTGGCATAAGCTCGATAGTACTGAAATCGTTTTCTCAGCTTTCTCTATGGTTTTGTTAACATGCTCTGCAAAGGTTAATTTGGTGTCTAGCCATACACCGAGATATTTCAGTGCCTTAACAGGCGTTACCAGTGTTCCTTGCACATTGAATTTAATCGGTAGTATCTTTCTCTTTGTCGTAAGTAGCACTCCCTTGGTCATCTGAGGAGCAAGTTGGAGTTGCTTTCTTTCCATCCAGTTCACTATCCTTTGTAGTCCTGTATTCGCCGTATTCATGAGGGTCCCCTCGTTCTTTGCGGTCACTACCGTAGCTACGTCGTCTGCAAATCCTATTAATGTAGTTCCATCTGGTAGTTCCATTCGAAGAAGGTTATCGTAGAGGACATTCCATAAGGTTGGGCCTAAAACCGATCCCTGCGGGACGCCGCTATTGATTAGTATGCTCTTCGTTGTGCCTTCTGCTTCCAGTATTAATCTTCTCTCTGATAGGTAAGATGCTATAATACCAACGAGGTTCTTACTTACACCCTTTTTTCTAAGGTCATCCAAGAGTAGTTGCCTTGACACGCTATTGAATGCATTCCTAACATCTAGTGTAATCATAACACATAATCTCCTATGAGCACCTGAAGAGAAATTTAAGAAGGTATCAAAAATTAAACATTTTTGTCTATGGATAAGAATTTTAAGGAATTTTCAACTCTTGTATTTGCTTTCACTGTTATTAAAGATTGATATGCTTGACGTTGGTTGTAAAGTTAGTACCCAGTGTTTGACTCAACTTTACCCCGTATTATCGGTTAGTTTTTACATTGTAATGACCTTAGTATAACATCCATTATCTGTGTAGAGAGGCACTATTTATATTTTTATATCAATAAATTAAAAAAAAACAGTAATTTGGTTTTAAAAATAACATTATTGACATTTTTACATGTGTTTGTTTGCTTGTCAAAATATTTTTTTTATTCCGCTTGAAACGCCTCCACGAAATGGCTTTTTAATGCATTAACAGATTCTTCTGCCTATGAAAATCCTTGTTCTCCACGCAGTTTATTCTTAAGAGTCAATTCGCGCCGCGAAAATTGGATCCAATTTGGGGTTCGGGGCATAATGTTTTTCTCAAAAACGGTATAAGTAAATAATTTTCAAAAACTATATGAAAGCCAACACTTAAACCTAGGCTTCTGCTGTAATAGTTTTTAAAATTTGGATTTAGTTTTTAATATTTCCTTATGTGAAAGTCATCCTAAAATCGGTTATGTTTAGATACTCTTTTTTCTTAACTCGACTCATATTTCAAAAATCCGTTACAGAAGACGCATGGATTATTTTCTTACCTTTAAAATGATGTATAATTTATGTCATTTAAGTGAAAAACAGTTACCGAAAAACGTTATCTCCTGTAGGCTTGCAATCGGAAACAACAATCGCATCGCTACACCGAATTTGGAAGAACCTAAATAAAATATAATATTTCTAATGCGGCTATACGAAAATTGTGGTAGTGGGAGTTTGTTAGTCTCCGCCAACCGTCTCCGCGTCCTTTCGCCCGACCCCTAAGGTGTAGCGTAAATGCACTCTTAATGTTCCTGAACAAAATAGTCATTTGAAACCAAATCTGGAATGTACAACGGATAAGCAAATAATTTAATTTTTTGAATGCTTAAATAGTCGGATGTTAGACGAGATGTGTAAAAGTTGGCATTATCTTAATAAATAATCATTTGTTGGCCCTGGTTTGTTTTCGGTATTTCAGAGAAGACTTTAGGCAAATAAATGCCTGTGTACCGTTTAGAATTGACCGTTTTACATCTCTATAAAGGCACTGACACATGACAAGTTTGTCTTAACACATACGAGGTAAGGTCCAAAAGTTTCCGGCCTGTAGTGCAAGGAACGGCAAAAGAAAAAACTAAGCATGTTATCTTTCAATATAATCTACTTGTACATCTATTCACTTATTACATCTTTTTGGTAACAGCTCTGTTCTTTTTAAAAAATATGATTCATTCTTGGTAGAAAAATGAGTATTTACAGCGGCCTTAATTTCTTCATCGGTGTTAAACCTAATCCCCCGCAAGTCAGGTTTGAGTTTTGGAAGTAAATAATAGTCACTGGGAGCCAAGTCGGGACTATAGGGCAGATGAGCGATTTCTCGAAACCCTCAATCGCGTATAGCAGCTTTGGCAACTGTAGCTGTGTGAACGGAAGCATTGCCCTGGAAAGGACGAACACTGCCAATTTTCCTTGCCTTTTTTCCTTCATTTGCATCTCTTAAGCGGTTGAGGAGAACTGCATAATATTCCTCGTTTACTGCGGTATTTATTTTATTAAAAACTATTAGAAGAATGCGTTTGAAATCCCAATTAATGCCAGGTAAATATGCATTGCAACATATGAAAAGGGCAGAAGTGGGTAGGAATTGTATCCTTTTGGAATCAATTCCTCTTTAAGGATCCTTCCTTTCCTTTCAAATAGCTTTATTCATTAATATAATATTTACAATACTTCTTAACCTACTAACATCTACTATATACTATATTTACATCATAAATATGTACAAGCGATACATTAAAAAGTGCACTCGCGATTGCCTTCTCAGGCTTTGCGAGTTGAAAGCAACCAGGGAGGGTTGGGGCTGATGGTAGCCCGAAGGTAGGTGGGAAGTATTGGCTCCTGGTAAGTTAGCGTTTTCCGATTAGCAATCTTTCAAACACTGCTAGACACTTGTTCTACTTAAAAGTTTGGTTTGATGCATATTGCATATTATATTGCATATTATATTTTATATAATTCCCTGGAAAAAGTTCCCAAATAACCAGCTTAATTTACATCAGGTACAAGTAGCAGCAACGTCAGGTACAAGTAGCTTTTAAACATCGCTCGGTCTGTTTGTTATGTCTGGTACTTTGCATTTATTCTCACATATTATTTAAGATTCACTCGCTCATTCATTCTATTCACTCCTTCATTCATTCTTCTCTCGTTGTTGTTATGTACGTGTTTGTTTTGTAAGTGTGTCTTGGTATTTGTCTGTGATTTTAGTATCGGATGGGTTTAGAGGTTGGAGTGTGAAAATAAGAATGATTACTCATCATCTCCGTAATAAAATGGTAGTCTTTTGTATAGTGGTTTGTGTGTTATGTCATCGTGATGTCTGAGCCGCGTCAGGTCTCGTGTAAGGATAGATTTTGGCAGCATTGTTTTATAAAATTTGTCTGCCAAGGAATATATATATTCATCTATTCTTGGCGTGTCAGTTAAGTCGTGAAGTTCATCTATCCTTGCGTAACGCCTGGAGGATGTTACGCAACGTAAAACTTTGTTTTGATATTTCTGTAGTCTTGACATTTGGCTATATGTTATTGTTGGTCGAATAATATGTTTGTATATAGTCAATTTGTTACGGGGTGACAAGCAGGGTTTTGGGGAAAGCAATGCATAGAGATTATGCATCGCTGCATAAGCTCTATGCAGTAACTGGGTAATATGTTGTTGGAATGATAGTCGGTCGTCAATAGTGGCGCCGAGGTATTTAAGTGTCTTATGAGGTTGTATGTATGTCTCGTTTATTTTAATTGGAATGTTTATTTTGTTATTAGTGAACTTTTTAGTTATAATCATACATTCGCTCTTTTCCTCATTTATACTAATCTTCCACTTCTCGTACCAAGATCGTAGATAGTGAAGATGAGTCTGTAGTTGTTGTCCTGCGGCGTTTGCTGCAAATGAGTGCGCGTATAGAAGAGCATCATCTGCGAATAAGGCAATTTTAGTATTCGGGAATTTGGGAAAGTCAGAGGTATATAAGTTGTATAGTTTGGGTGATAGCACTGTTCCTTGCGGTACACCCGCGTGAGTCCTGTATGTCTGTGAGTGGTCATTTTCAACTCTTACCCTAAAACTTCTGTTTTGAAGGTAAGAGTGGAACAGTGTTACCACGTATATTGGTAAGTTATGTATTGTGACAAGTTTGTAGATCAGACCGTTGTGCCATACAGTGTCGAACGCTCGTTTAATGTCAAGGGCTAATAAAACTATGTTTTGTTTAAGATTTATTTTATTGAGTGCCTCTTGTAGTACTCTAAAGACCAATAGCGTGGTGTTAAGGCCGTCGCGAAAGCCAAACTGTTCATCAGGATAATTTTTGTCGAAGTGACCTCTGTATTTAAGAAGTATGGCTTTCTCGGTGGCCTTTGCCAGTCCACTCGTAACCTCTATTGGTCTACAAGACCCCGGTTTTTTGGGGTCTTTTCCTGGTTTAAATATTGGTATTATTATTGCAGTTTTCCACTGCTGCGGAAAATGCTGCAATAACATGGTGGCATTAATTATATAGCTGTACTGCACAACGGCCTTCTTCGTCATATTTTTTATCATTAGGTTGGTAATGTCGTCTGGTCCGGGGGATTTGTTGTTTGGGAGACTCTTAATTATACTAAAGAGCTCCTTGGGCTTTATAAGTATTTTGGAAAGGACTGGGGGTGGGATGGGGTATTTCTGGTGAATAATTTTATTCACCAAATCTGTTATCGCTTGATGCTCTTCTGTAGAGTTTGGTGGTGCGTTGCAGATACTAGCCAAGTGTTCCGCTAGTACATTTGCTTTTTGTACGTCCGTCTGTCTTTAAGGATCCGAAGGCTGGTATCAATTACTTTTTAAAATTAGAATCCGTGATTCGAATTTTTTATATAATTTTAAAATGATCCGAAATCGATTCATTTTTGGAAGGATCCGATTCTAAAAGGAATCGATTCCTTATAATTCTAATTTGGAACAAATCGGTTTATAAATAGCAAAGTCCGCCATTTTAAATACGCCAGTTTAAATTTTAAAATTTTGAAGAACCAACATCCAAAATTATTGTTTATTGCACTCTTCATCCTTAGATTGGAAAATTAAAAATTTAAAAAGTCTTATCTATATTAAACTCAAAAAGTATTTTGTGAGACAAATACGTTGTGACAAATCCTGGTATATCAGTTTCCCTACGAAAACAAAAAGAGAAGGAAACATAAACGGAAGCGGCAACGTTGTAAGTAAGACAAGGATCAGTGCCACCGTAAGTTAGATGCAGTCTTTTGAGTGTGCATTTGCAAACGAGATGTTTGTACACCGTTTAAATTGGGAACAGAGGCGCAGGAAAGGAATTATATCACTTTTTTAAAAAAGGAGATTTTATAAGGCGCTCTGAGAGCGATGCGTTTGCGAAAATTACGGCTCAGGTATATGTAATGTTATATTTAAGGTGTGGTAAGCTGAACCTTCACGAAAGTAGATGAAAAAAAAATCACCAACCATTCTTTAATTTTGATTTGATGTAGTAGCTTGACTATTTTGGTGAATATGTTAGGGACTTTTAAGGTACCAACCTTTAAATATTTTAAACAGTATAAGATTAACTTAAGGTAGTGTTTAGCGGTGGTTTAGGCCGCTTTTTCAAATATATCTATACTTTTATAAAAAAAAAACTGAAATAGCTTTCTTATACAGAGTGTCCCAACTCTATTTACACACTAAATATCTCTGCCCCTGTACCTGATGCAGAAAAAAAATTAAAATAAAAAATGTGTGCTCGGTAACATTAATTTTATTAAAAGTATTGGTAAATAAACAGGGTGTCTTAAAAGCAGAGCTTTCATTGTTAAGTACGTTTTTTTAAAGAACGCCCTGTATATTTTGCCAAATTTTGACATTTCATTTAATTCTTCATCAAAAATGTTTAATATTCTATACGTCAATTATTGTTGGTTTTTAAGATAATTAAGTAACTAATAAAAGGACTAAATTAGTCACCCTGACACTAAAAGAATTATTTTAAAATAAACATGACAGAAAATAGTACTAAAAAACGGCCAGCAGTATAAACATTTACTATAGGATGTTATGTTATTTATTTTTATTTTTTAATCGTTTTCACTTATTAAATGAGTAAATCAGGTAATACTACAATTATAAGTCGTTTTCTCAAAAACCAACAATAATTGACGTATAGTATATTATTATACATTTTTGATGTAAAATTGAATAAAAAGTCAAAATTTGGCAAAATATACAGGGCGTTTCATTTTAAAAAAACGTACTTAACAATGAAAACTCTGTTTCTTTAAAGGTGTTAGACAATGTTATGGTTTTAATAATACTAACATCTTGAAAAGACAATAAAAGTCCAAGATTTTAGTGATAATGAAAACACTATTTTTGGGACACCACGTATATTGACCAATACTTTTAATAAATTAGCGTTACCAAATACGTATTTTTTATTCTAAGTTTGATTTTTGTATCATGTACAGGAGCAGATATATATATATATATATATATATATATATATATATATATATATATATATATATATATATATATATATATATATATATATATATATATATATATATATATATATATAATATATATATATATATATATATATTTTAATATATATATATATATATATATATATATATATATATATATATATATATATATATATATATATATATATATATATATTTAGTGTATAAATAGAGTTGGGTCACCCTGTATAATTTTTCCCGCCGAATCAGAAAATTATTATTACAAAACAATTAAGCATCAAATAAAACTGCAAAGGGTCATCTTAATATATTTTTGCTAAGAATTGCCTTTTTATGTAATTATCCGATTATTTGTTTTTGTTCTGATCCAAAACGTTTTTTTTAATTTAAAAACGTCCATTTTCCGTACGTTTAAATCAAGGAAATGTTCGTCTATAGTGTAATTAACACCTGATAGATTGAACGATACCTGTATAACCTTTGGCGTTGGTGTCTTTCAGACAAACAAAAAATGAAGTTTTATACTTGTTGCTACTTTTTACGAAATAGTAACAAATGGTAGATAGTTTTTTTGTAAATATATTTATCATGCTAATCTGTACTATTATAACCATATAGATACTTCTTTGGCCACCTAATTGCCCAGATGTTACACCAAAGGATATATGTTTATGGGGCCATTTAAAAAATGTAGTTTATTAACGGCCCAATAGTTATATGAACTATAACAAAAATTTTTGAATGAAGTTAACAAACTTAATCAGAATCAAAATAATGTAAAGGAGTCTCTAAAAAGACTAAAAAGAGGACATCTGTCCTGCTTTGAAAACAACAGAGTAAATATCGAACATTTATATTATTAAGATATCTGGTGTTCGTTCGCTCGTTAGTCGCGTTTCATTTATAGTTTTTCTCATGTCGTATTTGTTTTATATGAATCGGTTTAGAAATAATAGATATATTTACAAAAAAACTTCCATAATTCCGAAGGGGTACCAAGTATCAATCTGTTAGGCGTTAATGGCAATGTAGAAAAAACATTTTTTCGATTGAAACGTGCAGAAAATGGACGATTTGGAATTGGAATTAAAACTATATTATTTTGTATAAAAGGTATACAAGGAATATACAAGGATAATACGTAATAAATTGGGCATTCCATTAAAAAGTATATCAAAAGAATTTTTAAAAAACATCTAAAAATTTTAATAACTGAAAAAAAACGTACCCATTGTTAAAACAGTTTGCAGTAATAAATTTTAGACTGTAATAGATATTTACGTTATAAGTTCGGAAAAAGAACTTTTACAGTATTAGCCCAGATAAAGCCAAATTAGTAAGATGTTTACGAACGAGAGGACGAAGGAGCAGAATCTGGAAGTTTGAAAGATTATTGTAAAGGTTTTTCGGACATATAATGTACAATATTTTATTTCATACTGTACTGTTGAAATTAATGTTTTGAAATAATATCGTATTTTAACCTGCCTGGTATATTTACAAAATAATTAATAATTGTCTGCTTTGGAAACGGTTTTTAAGATTTTTGTTTACTGGTGGAATCATTGCCAGTACTGACATAAAATTTAAAGTTGACGAAAATATTGCGTTGATATATCCAGGAAACGCTGTCCTGTTTTATTTATTTCAAGGTGAAAAGTAAAGTCAGTTGAAAATTAGTGTCATTTTACGATTATTTTTGGTAAAATTGATGAGATAGAGAAAGATGGTGGAAAACTGATTCCCGATTAAATTTTGCAAAAATCTAACAAGGCTACAGAGGAGCTAGTACCAAAAAAGTCGACAAACGGTGTAAGAAAGAAAGAGATTTTATATCAACAAACCCCAAAAAAGTTTTACCCGACAAGTAATTTTTTTTATCGGGCTAAAACCTTAAAGTGCATTTTAAAGTAAAATATGAAATGTAAAAAAAATAGAATAAAATTACATACCAGAAAAATTGCAGTAAGAAAAATATTACACAAGAAGACTTTTAAACTGTAAAAATACTGTAAAACCTGGTAAGCATCCCATCACTCGTGAAATTTAGTTTAAAATTAAACTACAATTTTACAGTTCATAGCTATAAAACGTAAAAATGTATACTACTTAATTAAAAAATACACTATAAATAGTAAAGCTTTGGCTAATTCGAACAAATATTTAAAAAAAATCCTAACTTGACTTTACGCCACAGGCGTTGGTTTACTAGTTTTCTTAATGGATAAATTCATCGCGTAAATATGTTTTAAAAACTTTTTACCTTCTACAAATAGAGGCAATAAAGAAATCTCCATCATCCCTGATTAAATAAGTATGCCAATATGCTTAGCTTATAAATATTTTGTTTATTATATTATACAAACTCCCGTAAAACACTAATTACAAAATAGTTTGTAAAAACAAAAAACCTTTTCCTCTAATTTTATTTTTCAACTACGAAAGATACTAAAATGATATAAAAACAATATTACTAACAGGTTTCCCAGAAGATTTAAACCCTAAAAACCATACACTCATACATAAAGTCATTCTTTATTCCATTCCGGTTATAAAGTTTTGTTTTCTCTTCTTTTGGTGTTGTTTTTCGTATATTTTTATCTCCTTTTAACTCTCGTTACATTACTATGCCCTTCCGCCTATCTGTATCTATTTTCTATCCTTTTCTGACACATTTTAATGGATTTAGCCGCTTTTCCCCTAAATCTCCTTCCATATAGGGCCTTTCTTTCTAGCACATGCCGGTTAACACATTTTCCTGCCGAATATCCATCTTTCTTCAACAGACTGTCTTTTTGGAAAACATTTTCAGCGGTGTTTCGTAAGTTCTCTCTCTCTTTCTGGCACATTTGGTCTGTTTTTCGCCGAAAATGAACAGCGTTTTATATGAGAGGAAATACCGATTTTGCTGAGAATAAGGCCAGTGGTAAATTGCTCTAGTAAATTTCTTAAATAATGTAGCATTTAGAATAGGGATAAATAAGACACCATAGATAGTAAAAATGGTGTTTAATTTATTTACAAAAAATGGTCTTAATTTATTTGAGAAAGTTATATCTACCAATAGTACGTCACATAGCTTAATAGCATAAATTTATTAATAGAAATAATAATTGTTACCATTTACATTTTTTTAAATATCCTAGATATCCGCATATTCTATGTGTTTAATAAAATTTTGCTTTAGTAAAACGCTTGGCTTAATAAAAAGAAAATTTAGCAAAAATCATAGTAGGCTCTTGACTTTAAGGAAATAAGGGCGGTAATAGAAACCAAATTTGTAAGGGCAATTTTATGATTGATTATGGTTTTTGGGTGCCCTAATATGGAAAAATTACAAAGTGGCTTGGGTTCATGAGACGGGGTAAATTTAGGGGCGTAGCAACCGCTACACCAGGTACAACAATGATGTAGGGCCCACTAACTAGGAGGCCCACCAAACCCCAGGGTTTTCGATTATTATTACTAGGTACTAATAACTTTACGTTACGCCCAAGTTTTTTTCACCGGACCCTATTTTTTAGTATAACACAACAAAAGGTCTGTTCCACAGCAGTTAAAGTAAACTATGTATCAATTATAAAATTATTATACGAAATAAACTTGATCTCAGTATAAACAGAAGTGCGGGAAGAAAGTCAAAATATTATTAAGATACTTAAAAGTTATGATTTTATTTATTTATTTATTTTTGTTAATATGTTTACTGATATTCCTAAATTCAGTATCAAAGGCTTTACAAAATTTCAGCACGGATCTGCAACAGGCTACAAAACGTTTATGAAAATTTTGTTTCCTTGCGGTCTTTTTTTAAACTTTACAGAAAGAACCGAAGAACTAACCTTGTAACTCCTGAAAATTAAATTAACAATTCTGATAATGTCATATAGTCCAGTAACTGAAGACCTGAAAGTACCCAAAGCTGTAAATAAATCTGTACAGTTTTCATTTCATGCTCGAGCGAAAAAAAGTTTACCACGATTCCGACGTGGGAACCCGCTGAAAATGCCTCCCCAAAGTCCCAAAAATGAGTTTCCCGCGAATATCTGCCAAAATATGCGAATTAGAGAATTTTTGTTTGGACAAAAAATAAAGATTATCTTGAAATTTACAAAAATGGTCCATTTTTATCGCAAAACCAATATTTTTCGCAAAAACGGCCGTCGAAAAATCCATAACATTCCACACTGGATAAATGTGGTAGTACTCCGGAAAAGGCTAAAAAATACAGATGGGCAAAACAATTTTTTTATCAAACCGCAAGAAAGATGGTAAAGGAAATTTTTTGGGATCATGGAACACTTGCTAAGGTGTCATTATCAAAAAGAAATGTTAATAACAAATCATTTTTTCAAAAAATATCAATAAATTAATGAGATACTCTCAAAATATTGTGAAAAAAAACTTTGACCGCTTTTTTTAATATTCTAGAAAAATCAGAATGGGTCCATTCTGATTTTTCTGACTCATATGCAATGATAGGTACGGGTTTTCCCATTCCGATGAACTTTGAATGATTAAAAAATGTACATTATTGATCGAGTAATGGAACAATTCGTCCGCTCTTTTACGAGTATAAGTGAATCCATGAAGGTAGCGGCATTCTAGCGGTAGAGCGGCAGCTGAAATGAGGGGACTTTTAGGTCCCGTTATCTCGAAAACTATCGATTTTTCGAAAAAAAAATTAAAAACCATTTTTTGTTTAAACAAAAATTCTCCAAATCGCATATTTTGACAGATATAAGCGGGAAACCCATTTTTCAAACCTTGAGGACCAATTTTTAGCCCTTTCCCATCTATTAATGTTGATAAACTTTTTTTTCGCTCGAAAGCACTTCCGAAGAAGAAAAAGATTTATTTACAGCTTTGTCCCTTTATTTACTGGACTAATAGTTTTAAAAGCCATGAAATTAGTCGAGAAATATATCACTTACTTAAGCAGTGACCTATGTAATCAATTGATCACTTTAAAGCTATGCCCTTAATCAGAAATTAAGAAAATTTTCACAATAAAAGATCTTGCTGACCTGATAATAATGAAATATTATAGTATGTCTTCAAGTTTCTTAGAAATTATAACAGCTTGTGTCTTGTTTTTAACTTTGCCTTTTATAGTAATTAAGAAAGATCAGGTTAACATTCTTAATTCCTCTGAAAACTTAGAAAAGTTAATACAGATCTTTGCGGAAAACAACCAGAAAAAACCACTTGTAAATTAAATAATAGTAATAATAAATATTTATTTTATTTTTAAGATTATTGGTTTAGAAAACAATCAAACATAAAAAGCATAAAAAGTAAGTATGTCCCAGAATTCCGCATAACTCAATGTACTTAGGGGCCCACCTCGATTATACTGGTGTAGGGCCCACTCGCACCTTGCTACGCCACTGGGTAAATTTGTCATTATTTTAAAAATTTCAAGTTATCTCAAAATCTATGCATTTTAAGCAAGAGTATAGTAGTTATCTTTTATGTAGATAATATAATTTTAAAAAACTAAAAATAAAAAAAATCATATCTTTGTCAAATTTTAATGAAGACTTTAAGCCAGGCTCATTTTAGAGGTTTCAACGTCAGCTTTCTTTTTTGTGCTAGCTGTTTTTTAAATATATTCATTTATTTGGCATTCTTTTTTTAACTTTAAAGGTGCCATCAAGCCCTCTACATATTCTGCTAAAAATGCGTAATTTTGACGTCAGCTTTCTTTTCTCTGAAGCAGAAAGCTAGAAAGAAGTTGTGGACAAAAATCTAAAAAAAAAGAAAAAATGCGATGTTTCGATTGTTTTTATTTACTCTTTTGTATTTATTTGGCAATAAAAAGGTTTATTAAAATTCTTAAAATGATGACAAATTTACTCCGTTCTCAAGAGGGCAAGCCGAAATTTAATTGCACTCAATAATTTTTTCCAAATTTTGGCACCCATAAACCATAATCAATCATTAAATTGCTGTTACGAATTTATTCCTTGCTCAGAGCGATAGTCAATAGCCCATAAGTGGATTCTAACTATCATGAGCTGAAACATGCTAAGCTATTGTTATCGTTGTTATGTCTTATGATAAGAGAAATAAATAATTCAACAACAAAACAAACTGCATTTAAAAATTAGTTTAAAAAATATTTCAGTTTTGAAAGATTGACTATGTTCCAATATGCATCTGAGATGAAAGCGGAGTAAGTACATTTTTGTGTCACGTGGTCTCGAATGGGACTGTAAGAAATACAAGGGCGTGTTATTTCGTGCTGTTCTAATTGGAAGCCGTCAGCAACACCATAAAAATACCTAATATTTTTTTAATACACGCATATTTCTATTATGTCTTATATTTCTAATAGATGTAATCAATAAGTATCACTTTTGACCGATGCCATTTTTGACCGATTCCTTTTTGACAGGTGCCATTTTTAACGAATGTAATTTTTAGGATATGTCATTTTTGATAGATACCTACCATTTTTTACTAATGTTATTTTGACACCGCAACAATTTTTAACAAATTTTGTAATGCACTTTTATCGTTAATAATTCCTTACTGGTAAAATTTTCAGGTGATATTTCTTTTTATATTTTAAAGCGTTTTTATTAATAATATAGTAACAAATTTTAAAAAATAATAAATTGCGGTCTTATTTCATGTAGGTCAAATATCTTGGGCTTTATATTTCCGACACGTCCTCTTTAAGAGGTCATGTCTTTACGTACTTCATGTTAAAAATCTTTAGGGTAAGCAAAAAAATATTTTGGATGTGATAAAGAGGTAGCCACACTACTGCATTGACTAAAGAAACTTTGTTGTCAAAAAAAATCCCAAAAAATAGCAAGTCTAAGAACGCGGAATGCATTAACTAGATCAACGAGATTTCCATTTGGCAGTACTACTACACCTACATTTAAAATGAGTTTTATCAAACCCATCAACTGAAGGATAAAACTGCAAGGTTATAATTATGAAAATTAAATATAAAATGTAACACATATTAATAATTGCCCTTCCCATGTCAAATTACGCATTTCTTTCAACAGATTTTCCTTCCTATGCTTAAAAAGAACCCTAGCATAATAATAAATTGACATATTCATTCCATCTGACTTATTACCTACTTTACTGCGTGTCCCTTTTCACCAAAACTGTGAAAACACTTTTTTGATTATTAAGGTTGGCGTCAGAGAAAGAAAGAAGCTTGCTAATCTATTTAAAAAAACGTTCATTACAACGTTTCAGGACCTACTATTTGTAATTTTACTTGTTACACCTAACAGTACACATTCTGTTATATGTAAAGCTCATTGTAAAAAGGCTATGAAAAAGTTACTGTTATTACTTTAAAAAGTTAATTTATCTATTTTCTCTTTCTATATTTCGCCAGCCTTAAACCGCCAGTCCCTGAAAACCCAATTTACTTCGTGAAAATCCCTCCCTTATCACTCCAAATTGTCATTTTGGCCCTCCCACTGCTCCTCCAAACTGTGGAGTCGCATCGTTACATCAGCGTTGTTACATCACGTATCTCGCTTGCTTTGATCCCCCCTACTTCTTCACCTCCCCTCTTTTATACCCCTCAAAAAAAGGATGCCGTGTTGCCAAGTCTAGTTTTTCAGAAGATAGTTTAATGTATTTAGAACTTTAAAATAAAAGATTATTAAAGTAATCAGAACAATCTGGAACAAACTCTATGCGTGTCAAAATTCTGGCACCTAGAATTTTAACATCTAACAAGACAAAAGGATTATTTTTATTATAAAAACAATTAACGAATTAGTAACAATAATTAAAGAAAAAGACAAAAAAAAAGTGTTTTGTATTTAGTGTTCTTCTTATGGGTACTCTTGAAAATGCGTATGCAGGCACTGTGCATAAACTGCATAAAAAATGTTCTTTTTACAGATACAAATGAATGTTATGGTCTTAATATATATATATATATATATATATATATATATATATATATATATATATATATATATATATATATATATATATATATATATATATATATATATATATATATATATATATATATATATATATATATATATATATATATATATATATATATATATATATATATATATATATATATATATATATATATATATATATATATATATATATATATATACAGTAGTACAGTTATTTTCTTTTTATAACATACTATTTGGTGTCCCAGAGGTGCGTAATTTCTATAGTCGGTTTACTGAATATACGAAGGTGATCCGATAAGTACTTTGCCTACAAAAGTAAAACGAAAATTTTGAAAAAGTGGCGATTTATTTCTTAACGTAGTCTCCTTTTAGCTTGATACACTTGACCCAGCGATGCTCCCATTTCTTTAATCCGTCTGAAAAATACGTTTTCTCGAGGTCTGCAAAGTAGGCCTCCGTGGCGGCGATGACTTCCTCATTCGACTCAAATTTCTGCCTGGCGAGTAACTTTTTTAAGTTTAAAAACAAAAAGAAGTCACACGGGGCCAAATCTGGAGAATATGGTAAATGAGGCAGCAGTTCGTAGCCCAATTCGACCAATTTGGCCGTGGCGAGGGCGGAAGTATGAGCAGGTGCGTTGTCATGATGGAAGAGCACTTTTTTCTTCCCCAAATAGAGCCCTTTTTTCTGCAATTCGTCGTCGAATCGGCCCAATAATTCGGCATAGTACAGCCCTGTGATCGGTTTGCCCTTTTCCAGGCAGTCGATGTAGATCACACCTTGTGAATCCCAGAAAATGGTGGCCATCACCTTTCCGGCCGATAGGACAGTCTTCGCCTTCTTCGAAGCACGTTCGTCAGGTTAAGTCCGCTGTTTTGACTGTTCTTTAGTCTTTGGTGTGTACCAGTGGATCCATGTTTTGTCAACGGTCACGAAACGACGCAGAAGCTCCTTCAGATTGCGCCTAAACAGCGTCAAACACTGCTCTCAAGTGGTCTCACGGTGACGATGTTGTCCGGAGTAAGCAAACGCGGCACCCATCGCGCCGATAGCTTTCTCATGCCCAAAATTTCAGGCAGTAGATGACCCACGTGGTCTTTTAAGATGCCTACTGTCTTAGCTATCTCTCGCACCTTCAATCGGCGGTCTGCCAATACGAGATCGTGGATTTTTGTTATGTTATGCGTTTTCGAGGCACCTGGGGGTGGCTCATCAAAAACCGATGTTCGACCACGTTGAAACTCGTTAAACCAATTTTTGACGGTCGCCATTGAAAGAGAAGAGTCCCGTATACATCATCCAAGCGCCCTTTGATTTTGCTGCGCGGTTTCCATTCCAAAAACAAGAATCGAATCACCGAGCCATATTGTTTTTTTTTTGCATTTTTCTAAAATCTGCGGACACGCCCGCTTCCACACGCGGTCAAAACAAAACTACAAGTTCGATTCGGATGAAATTTTGACAGTAGACAGCCTACGAGAAAGTACTACCCGATAGTAAATTTCTCTT
This sequence comes from Listronotus oregonensis, assembly GCA_019359885.1. Classification (NCBI taxonomy): domain Eukaryota; kingdom Metazoa; phylum Arthropoda; class Insecta; order Coleoptera; family Curculionidae; genus Listronotus; species Listronotus oregonensis. The sequence goes on from JAHBCN010008065.1 coordinate 21,452, forward strand.
GCGATAGTGGCGCCATCGGGCGGTAAGACTAAATACTTATCGGACCGCCCTCGTATTTCTGTTCTTTTGTACAAGGGTCGCTTCTTTAAATTTTCTCTTTTTTAATGATTCTCTCTATGCATAATTTTTGCCTCAGACCATTCCATACGATGTTGCTTTGACCAAGTGTGCTTTGCAATACCAAATCTTGATGAGCATTATAATACTACTAGATGAAAAGCCTGTCTCCGCCAGGCGAGAGACAATATTAAGTAGCCTCTGTCTCCGTAAGACGCCTTCCGTACGGCTAACGGTAAAAATCACTTTTTTGCTCCTTTTTGTCCCATGGGCGAAATTTAAAAAACGGGCTTCGTTAGGTTCTAGCCACTGCTAAAGACTACCACTGTGCCAAATTTCATGATTTTAGCTGAAGCCATAACTTTAGAATCACGTGGACAGCAAATAAATAAATATATATATAAATATATACTAGCAATATATATAAATATATATATATATATATATATATATATATATATATATATATATATATATATATATATATATATATATATATATATATATATTTGGTGTTCACGAAGATGCCCAGAGTTTAACCGACTTTTTACAAGCCAAAAAGAGCCCAGACCAAGGCTGCTTTTTTAATTTTCTCTTTTTTCAATGACTCTCGATAAATGAATGTTGCCTTAGACCATTCATTGTATGTGACGTATGTGAATTTATTTAATATATTTCTATTGGGTCACCCGCCCAACTTGCCAGAAGAAACCGCTTCGGTCCAGGACTCAGTGTATAGACTCGGGCACAGAGTCGATGGACCCTTCTGAATTTGCATGCCACCTAAAAAAAAACTACAAAAAAAAATTAAAAATTAAAAAACATAATAACGTTTCGGCGTCAAGTAGATTAGTTGATTACCGTTTGCAAGAAATAAAATAAATTTAAAAATGTGTAAAATAATAAACAATATTTAACATTAAAATTATTTGTATTTAGCATTCATAAATAAAATAAAGGTGAAACTTCTACACCATTAGCCAAACTCATAAAAGGGATCTTATAAATAACATTTTTTGTGTTTTAGTTTATATTGTATGGTTTTGTTTTTGTTACTTGAGATCTGATCGTGTTTTGTATTTTAAAGATAGTACAAATGTTAAATTTATTATCCATTCGTTAAATTTTATTTGATAAGCCAGGAATATAACATATTTAAAACTTGCATTTTTTCTTGTTGATTTGCGGAAGTTTTGGTGCTATGATTCGCAAGGATAATGCGCGCATCAAATGCGCGATGAAGTTTCGCGCATTGTAATTTTGCTTTAGTAAATATCAAATAAGTGAATTCACCAGACCTCTGGCCAAAAGTATAAAAGAGCTTTAAACATAATAAAAAACACAAAACGCAACAAATAAAAAAAATGTCAACATGCACTTGATACTAATCACTATAATCACAGAATAAACTGAAACAGTTTTGACGATTTCGCAAAGTAAACGTCTTAAAAAAAGTAATATAAAAGTTATTTATGATATGTGTTAAAAGTATAACTCTAAGACACTAATGTGAGAGTTTGCAGAATGAGCGAAGCGAGTTCTGCAACTCACATGAGTTCCTTAGAACGTACTTTTAACACAAATATCATACAATATTTTTTCTAGAAACGCAATAATGCAGTTAAAAATTCAAAAATTCAAAAATTGCAAGATTTATGGCAGAGTGATGATCGCGTTGTTAAATTTAGCAATGGACTTAGCAATTGTTAAAAGTTAACAACGGTTTAGATTGTTTAACAAAACGTCATTGTCAGTGTTATTTAATGATTTTCGTAGGGTATCCTGTCAAAATCTGACATTTCAGATTTTGATAGGATACCCTTTTCAGATTCTAAACCGTTGTTAACTTTTAACAATTGCTAAGTCCATTGCTAAATTTAACAACGCGATCATCACTCGGCCGATAGTTTTACATAGCATCGTTTATAAAAATTATTGAAGTTGACATTTATTAATGAATTCTAACAACCGTTGTTGATGCTGGTTGGTAACGGCATGTTTACTTCAAATTTGATACATCGTATCAGTTTTAGCTCGTTTTAGTTTTTACTTAAAATCAACTTGAAATGGAAGAAAATGTAGGCAAAAGTATTGGTTACATCGATCCATTTAAAGAGATGGATGAAGCGGCCAGTAGAGCATCGCTGGATTTATTTTCCAGGAAATCTCGTATATAACCAAAATTTGACATTTCATTTTTAACACTAGTGCTTTAAAATGTTACTTTAAGGCACTAGTGCTTGAAAGTAACATTTTTAGGGCATCTAGATGGTGTTAAAAATTAAATTTTTAACACGTTTGTAAAAAAAAGATCTTTAATATTATTAAATAAAGATAACTGTGTTGCCTCAATATCAGCTAATTTAAACAATACTTGGTTGTCTTTGTTTAATGCTATAAGGTTATTATTTCGGGAAAACGTAGGGTCAATTGACTGTTTTTGCATCAGTCTCTATCTTAGGAATGTTTTAATAAATAAATCCGCCACAGAAATTATAGAAAATATCGCAAATAAAAAAAACTGAAATAAGAGTAAAAGTGAACTCAGTTAAGATAACAAACGACATTGATATATCATCTTTTAAAGTAGCTAATCCAAACTTTCCAATTCGGCAACATCTCCCATTCTTAGCCAAGAAACCATTCATTTCACTTACCCCCGCTCTTACCCCTATTTGTAATCAATATCGCTTACCATCGGAAGCCTCCGTCTGCGGTCGGGCGCCATCGGAATGGCAAACGCTTTATCGTGGGATCAGGGAATCGGGATGGCGTGAGAGGAGTTCAGAGTTACGACGGGTTATATGGGAGGGTGGAAGGGCACTAGTCAATTACGCTAATGTAAATAATTAAATGGAAACGTTGCGATAGGTGATATGAAGGTAATTAAATCTAAAGGTATTTAAGAAATTCTATAAAGTGAATGTACATTTTGGGAGCCTTTGAAAATTGGATCACTGCGTTTTAACAAATGGCGAGATAAGAGCAAGTGTTCTTGCTCTTTAAGGCACTAGTGCCAATGGCGGCTCGTAGTTTGTAAAACAGGGGGGCTTATTATACAAAAGAAAAAACATAATCTACATCACACATACATACGTACGATTTGGGTAGGTATTCGTTCTATTGTTTTATTTTACGCAAAAATGAATTATATCTAGACGTCCATTCTTCTGTTTTTATGAGCAATAAACTTTTCCATTAGCTTTTTATAAAAGTTCAAAATGTCACCTATTTTTAACACTAGACACTATGAGTGGTATGATGCAACGTTTGGGCTATATAACTCTGCTGTTATATAACCCAAACGCTATATCAACCATTGAATATATCGATTTCCTTATTTTTGCGAATTGTTTCAGCCATAGCCTTGTTAATACATAACAAAATATATTGTGTTTCCCAAAAGTTTAAAACGGAATATAATTGTTATTATTTTAGCACTGTTCTCGGGTTTTTTTATTTTAAAAGGAAGATGCTTAAGATCATTGACACCTACTTTAGTCCACTTATCTTCACGCCCAAATAATAAACAGATGAAACAGAAAAGAAAATTTTCTTCTCACATCCACTAATTGACAAATCGAGTTTCTGTTTTGAACGAAGAAATGTAGACATACGTTTTTTTTAATATACACACTTATTTTACAAAACTTAATAACTACCAGTTCGTAAAAAAAAACTAAATAATCAAGAGAAAATAATAATTTGAATTGTTGTGTCTTCAATGCCTAAAAAAGCTTGATTATCATTGTTATGTTAAATGGATATTTGTTGGGCAAATAGGGAGGAGTTCCAAAGCTAGCAGCAACGACTTCGTGATGTCATGGCAACCACGACATATGTTGCATATTCCAGGCTTTCCGTTTACGAGAAATGATTCAACGGTCTAGAACGAGGTTTACTCGATTAGAACACACAAATATCGCGCAGTACAATTTGTTTCAATATTGGTTTTCTTTTGATTTAGTAACCACAACTAACCAAAACTTAAGTACTTACATACTTTCAGCTTCAGGTTCATGTCGCCAACTGTTAATAAATAGCTTAGGTAATTTTGCAACCTTTAATTGTAACTTTTTCAAAGTGATACTATACTTGTCTGACACCCCGAATTGATATAAATAGGCGCTATTTATATGACTTTTAGGCAAAAAATACTAACAATTAAATTTTGAACACGATCTAAAAATTGCCAACTTTCGAGCATAGAAGGGCCCCACCTGGAAGGATCCCGTAGGGCTTACGGGCCCCCCGAACACCCCCTAGGCTTGCAAACCCCCCCTCGCTCTCCTTTGGCTGAGCAACCTACGTTTTTCCCATGTTGGCTATCACGGTTGTTTGGGGTTTTGAAGTTTTTGGCTTAGCCTGAATCTGGTTTAGGGAGGGGGGTTTAAGAAGTGACTGAGAAGGGGGGCCCCTTGCCCCAGTGACTCGGGACAACCCAGAAATCGGATTTTTGGGCTGGGCCCGAGAGGCCAGGGGGGGTGGTCCCCGTCCTCCCTGTAGGTACCGAGTACCATCCTAAGAAGTACTTAGTCCAAAATTTAATTTTTTGGTTTTTTTCCTTTTGGAGAGCTGGATCATACCCAGATGGTCCTCGGATCGGGGGTTTGGATGGTTTTCAGCATGAGGAGAGTTTTTGGCTTTCTTTGATAAAAAGAATAAAAGGGGTGGTTCGAATTTTTTTTAATTTGCATGTTGCGTACAAACCGGGGGGACGTTGGCCGCATTTCTGTACATGCGGTTTAAAAAAAGAGGTGAGTTTGAGATGATGATTTTGCCGGGGCCCCAGGCTACGGAGGCATAAGACATATTTGGGACGAATGGTTGAGTTTCCCAGAAGAAGTTTATTTCGATAGTTAGCGGGCTGTTCCTGTGTAGGAGTGGTAGTAGCTTAAAAAGGGGCCAAACCCATCTGTAAGCTTTTTTTCGATGTGCGGCTTGAACGTGAGACGAGAATCAAGAATGACTCCGAGGTACTTGACAGTGTCGGTCCAGGGAATGGCGTGGTTGTTTAGATGACGTTGTTTTCCCGGGGCGTATGCGTCTGCGATGAATAAGAATCGCTTGGGTTTTGTTAGGGTTGATTTAATCTTCCAAGAATTGCAGAATTCATGGAGATTAGTCGCCTCTTGAAGTGGGGAGTGACTAAAGTAGGGTTTTGGGAGCGTGCAATGATGGAGGCGTGGGTTAAAATTTTGCCGTGGGCGGATTCGAGGCAGGAATGTCCTTTAAAAAAACACTAAACAAGTCCCAAGCACGGCCCCCCTGCGGTACCCCCTTCTAGTGTTCTGGGTGGGAGAGGGCTGAATTGACTCTGACTTTTTTTGCGTTTCAAGATATGATTGAATAATTTTAATTAAGGTCGGATAGCCTAGGGTGACAGTCAATAACAGTCCATTATGCCAAACCTGTCGAAACCCTTTTTCAACATCGAATACAAACGCCCGTCGCTTCTCTTCTGTTCAGGCCTCGGTAGTGAGCTCAACAAGTCGAAGAACTTGTTGTTCAGCACTGTGTTTGAACTTTCGAGCATCTGACCCCATTGTGCGGCCATGGCTCAATCTACTGCCTAAAAAATCATTGAATACGGGCCGCCATTTTTTTTCCAGATTTTTCCTAATGTAAAATTTCGCTAATTTAAATTTTAAAATAATATTTGTATATTTAATTGAATTAATATTATGCTTCCGTCGCTTTAATTTACAAAAACCAACCTTATTCTATGGGATTAACCATATTATTTTTTTTTTTTTTAATTATTTACTTTTCTTAATTTTAACCAGAAAATAAAAAACGCTCACGCTTAAAGCAGTTGCTAAGAAAAATTTTGAAGGTGACATTAAAATATAAAATGATTTTTTTAAGTGAGCAGATACAAACCATTTTCTTAATAAAAAAATGTAAAAGTTAATGATTTCCCGAAACTTTTCCATTACAAAATAGTTACCTTTACCTACTAACTTAATTTTTTATTGTATATAATATGCACAAGCTAAAGAAAGAGTTTAAAAAATTGATAGATGGGAATTTTAGTTTTTAAAAGGCACACACTGTATTTGTTCCATATTTTTGTTGGTTCAACTCAAACCATTTAAAAAATAGGCAAAAACCTTTCTTTATCAAAGATTATCCTGTTTTAACATTTTTTTTTTTAAATTGCGCGGCCTTGAATTTATACTTAGCACATTAAAAATAATTAAATAAAGACAGGAAAGCTCTTTTCATTTTTTGTAAAAGGTGTGTTCATTTTCCTAATGAATTATAATACATTTCTTAAAAGAAACTCAATTATTTTCAACGTAACAGTAATATAAAAGTTAAAAAGCAGTAAAAATTACAAATTTTAACGTAAAGAGATTAAAAAGGTCCGTCCTATCTTTTAATAACCTTAAAACATCTTCATAAATTCCAGAAACGAAGAAAAAAATAAAAACCTTTTCGCGCCACGGTTTTCCTACTTTCTGTAATTAAATTACAACAGTCAGAAAATTTAAGTTCATACTTAGATTTATTGTTTAAAAAAAGGTAAAAAGTAGGAAATCTAGACGCCTATAACGAAATGGCATTAAACATTTTTTGTTGTTCGTTTTATTTTATCGTAAATGCCAGGTGTTTAACTAACTCTGACAAAGAAATACTTATTTTTTTTATCCTTTAAAATATGTTTAAACATTTTTTCTTCTTCTGGATACTATCGAAAGCAAATACCTTGCCTATCACCAGAGCTGTCGCAATTACTTTTTTAAAAAAATTAAAACAATTAACAAAACTTTAAGTAGTCATAAAAATTTTGAACCAATTAGTAGTATGTTTGTTAAAAGTAATTTAATTATTAATTAAAACTAAAAGTAATTATATATTTAGGCAATTACTCTATTTAAATTACCACATTTAATCGAATTACCGTAATGTAATTAAACTACCGTTATGTAATTAAATTTTCAATTATATATTCAGTTACTCATTACTGTACCTGTAATAATACAAAAAACAACTATCTTTGTTTGGATAATAAAAGAAAACAAACATAAAACCGGTGGCGGTAAGCATCAATCGAAAATACTTAATCGGCGCGAAGGCAGCGTGACTTTCGCCGGATTCAAAGCGCCGTGTTTCAAGATGCTCCTTCTGGCTGACCAAAATTTCAGCAGTTTTTCCATAAAGAAAGATAATTGAATTTTTTGCAGTAATTCAATTATTTATTGGGTAATTGACTTAATTTCTAAGTAGCTAATTCAATTACTTTATAAGTAATCGAGTTACTTCCTAAGTAATTGAATTACTGGGGGTTTGTAAAAAATTAATTACCAATTACGATTACATTACCCTATTCGTTGATAATCCAAATACAATTACATTTTCCGGAAAGCACTTGAATTAAAGTAATCCAATTACTAAGAAGTAATTGAATAGGAGTTTTCAATAATTTTAATTGAATTACCGACAGCTTGGCGTATCACGTGTTTTTTAATTTTATTTTATTAATTGCAACAAAGTAAATAAACTATTGCTTCGTGATATTAATAAAAATTGTTTTATAGGTGATGGCATCAGAATATTTGTTTAAAATTTCGGCCCCACGTATTTTTGTCTATAAAAAATCGAAAAATAAAGATATTGACATGTTTTTTTTTTCATTTTGTTCTATTTTCCGGTGCATTTACGAATCTATTAAGAAAAGTAAAAAAAAATCGGTGTTAATTTTTACTTTGAAGATAAAAAGATGGGTATTTTTCAAGTTTTTTGTTAATAAAATGCATCTATTTAAGTTTAGCAATTTCTAGTGATTTGTTTCATATTCTTCGTGTGAAGACAAATAATTTTTTTTCCAAAAATATCAAATTTTGGATTTTTCAAAAAAAAACAATATCGAAAAATTGACATTTTTAATTTTTTTTTAATTATTCTATTTTTGATAAACTTTAAAAATAAAAATGTTTGACAACTAAAAAAACATTTAGAAAAAAAAAGTTTTTAAGGAAAAAAAATATTTTATAAATCTTTCAAGGAAAAACAAAAAAAAATAATTTTAAGCCTTTTAAATTAAATTTTCTCTGAGAAAATCGAATTATTGTATATTTATTCAGTTATATTTTCAAGGCGCCGAAAAGTAGAATATTTAAAAAAAAATTGTCGATGACTCATTTTTTCGATTTTTTATGGCCAAAAATAGGTGGGGCTGCGATTTTTAATAATTACCGGCATCTGTAAAAATGTCATGAAAAGACGATATCTGTCAAAAATGACATCTGCCAAAATATTATCTGTCAAAATTAGTTGTTCAAAATCGGCTTGTATATCATGTTCTTTTGATATAAAGATTTTTTACACTTGTTTTTTAAAAAGGCATAAAAAAAGAAAAGTAAAACATGTTATTCGTAATCAAAGAGTCATAAAACGTCGAAAAAAAAATAAAAATAACATTTGTATATTTTAAAATACAGGAAAAGTAAAAATTAATTGGTTTTTAAATAAAGTATTATTATAAAGTTTGTATTTTTTTTTCAGTAAAAATGTCTAGTGGCTTTTAAGCAAGTTTTAGACATCGGGGGTGTAACTCAGTGGTAGAGTGTCCGCTTCGCATGCGGAAAGTCCTGGGTTCAAATCCCAGCTCCTCCAGGAAAATTTTTTGAACCTTTATTTTCCTACCAAATAAATAGCACATTTTTTTTAATATTCCAATAATAAAAATACAAAACATTTTATAACATGACTTGTGTTGAGCTATAAAAATAAAATCCAATTTTTTTTAATATCCTTATATAAACATAAAAGATCTTTTTAATGGTTATATTATAATATACAGAATGTTCCATTTAAAAGCAAAATAAACTTTTTGACGGACCTTGTATAGGGTGTCTCATTTTCGACACTTTTATAGCGTATCTCCGTAATTGTTAGTGCTATCAAAAAAGTAATATAGCCGTCTGCGCTTTTTTTTTGGGTCAAACTTAATATGGTAAAATCAAAATTTAAAAAATATTAATTTTAAAATGATCCAATATTTTCTTATTTAAAAGAAATACAAAACAATGTTATATACAAAAGTTTATTTTCAATAATAATTTGCCGTATTCAGAATAAGTATACGGGGTCAGGTAAGAAAGTTATAGGACCTAACCTCATTCTTTAAATGAAACACCCTGTATATTTTTATCTAAAAAGAAAGCATATTAAATTCTATTTTTAAGAATATAACACACCATGAATGATATATACGATTTATTTAAACTTTATTACTTTAAACCCGAATAGGCTGGAAACACAAGCTAATATTCTAGACACTAAACTATGTTGACATTCTGATTGCTATTAACATTTAACAAGTTTATTTTTACATAATATTTGTAAAAATAACTTATCAACATTTAAAAAAAACATAAATCGGTTTATATTAAAAGTGGAAAAAAAAACGAAGAAATGGCATAAAATGAATATTTTGTTTGCTATCCGGAAAGACGGCAGCATTGAAGGGCACCCAGTTTTGTTTCTAGGATTCTAGCTTTTGTTTCATAGCCTACGGTGTTTTAAAATAATAAAGTGTAAATAATGAATGATCGCATGAAAAACCAACATCATCCATGGTGTGTTATATTTTTTAAAAGATAATTTTATATGCTATCTTTTTAGATTAAAAGGACCCCGCACAAAGCAAATGGAATTTTGGATTTCTGTCAATGGATATTGAAATCGAATTTAGGCATTCAGAAAGTTTGCTGATTAGTTATGTGATCTTTCCCAATTCATTATTATATTTTATATACTTTAACATCTACCAACTGTCATACAAGACACCCACGGTACGTTAATACTTAGGCATCAGCCTTTGTGGACTGTTCGAAGATAAAAAAATACCCCCTCTGTAGATCCTTTAGTTACGTTGTTTTTCTACATTCTATTCTATTCATAGAAATCGTTCGAGCCCATGGAGACTTTTGTTCAGCACACTTTGAAATACTTTTCCCAAAAATTTCAGGTAATTTGACAAAAATCAAAATTCCATTTGATTTGTGCAGGGTCCTTTATGGGGTGTTGCATTAAAAAAATGAGGTTAGGTCCGATAACTTTTTTAGCTGAACCGTATACCTATTTTAATTTTAAAATCAGCAGATTATTCCACAATCATTATAAAAAGACTTTTGTATGATATTTATTTTCTGTATCTCTTAAGTGAACAAAAATTTTCAAAATTTGATTTTACCATTTTAAATTTGACCCAAAAAGGACACATGGCGCCTATATTGCTTTTTTGATAGCACCAACAATTACGGAGACCCTACAAAAGTGTCGGAAATAAAACACCCTGTACATTTTAGGCAGAGCTGTCGGTAAATGATTTAAAATAATTGAAAAATCCTATTCAATTACTTCTCAATAATTGGATTACTTTAATTCAATTACTTCTCGGAAAAGGTAATTGTATTTGGATTATCAATTAATAAAATAATGTAATCGTAATTATTGATTGATTTTCACGAATCCCAAGTAATTCAATTACTTAGAAAGTAATTTGATTACTTATAAAGTAATTGAATTACTTATAAATTAATTTAATTACCTTATAAATAATTGAATTACTACGAAATTCAATTATCTTTCTTTATGGAAAAACTGCCGAAATTTTGGCCAGCCAGAAAGAGCATCTTGAAACACGGTGGGCCGCTTTAAATCCGGCTAACGCCGCTTCCGCGCCAAATTAGTATTTTCGATTTATGCTTACCGCCACCGTTTTTATATTTTTTTTTGTTAAAAAACTGTTGATGTTTGGGGTAGGATAAAAAGAAATTTTTATTTTAGAGCCATTTAATGTTGAACTTGCCTAGAAAGCAGTTTGAATAGTGTGCGCGTATGATGCATATTAGTATACATATTTTATTTGTTTAGTGTATCGTGTTTAATATAAAAGGTAATTTAAATAGAGTTATTGCTAAATTATTCAATTACTTTAGGTTTAAATTGGAAATTGAATTACTTTTAACCAACATGCTAGTAATTGGTAATGGTAATTAAATTACTTTTTAAAAGTCATTGTGACAGCTCTGATTTTAAGAGACAATAAAAATCTGATTAAGTATTTGAAAACTGCATAAGGAATCCAATAAACTGGTATTTTTGTTTATTTTGTATTGATAAAAGAGTAAAAAAAATAAGTGGTGTATAAATATATAACTCGACACTCAGTACAATACCCTACTTTTTGACCCGCATATCCTTTTAGACCAATAGATTTTTTAGAAACCAAACTGTAATAGACAGCTTTAACCCTCTTTTTATGACTACATTTCAATAATGCCTCACACACCCTTCAAATAATGCTAAGCAGAAAACGAGTCGTACGTCTATAAAAAATAAGAACAAAACGACAAAATTATTCAGCCGGATATCATTTTGCCCGGTCGTCTAAATTTTTTCCGAGCCGAGGATTTGAACCTTATCAAATATTAAATTATGGAAAAGGGCGAAATATGCCAAGACAAAAGTGTTATGGAAAAAAGTTTTTCGAGTTTTCTTTTCGGAAAATATGTTTTCGGTATTTATGTCTTTAATGTAAAACGTAACAAAAAAATTGATTCGATAAAGATTTGGTGTTAGTAAAAGTAGATTGTAAATATGTTTATAGTTTTATGACGGATGTTGGGTAACCCGCCTGGAAAGTATCTAAAGAATGGGATCACTTCGGTCCTGATCCTGGAGTATAACAAACTAAGTGTGCTCAGTCCCATTGATCCCTATGATCCGGCAGATCGCCTGAAACCGAAAACAGAAAAAAATTTAAAAATTCAAAACGTATCTTATTATCTAGTGACTATACCAGCTGTTTACAAATTTATAAAAAGCTTAATTTTATTAAAGATGTGAAAAAAAAGTTGCAAAATTTACTCAAAAAGATCGGAGAAAAATTCACTTAAAGTTAGCAGAGAAATTTTAGTAGAAAACCGAAAACGCCTTCCGATGTTTATAAGGCCTAAATCTATCTACGTTACAACACAATTAGAGATTTTTTTATCACCATAAAAGTTAGAAAGTTTAAAGTCAAGTCAGTATTAATTCTTGACGAACTATCTAAAGCCTGTCCTGCTCCAGCCCGTAACTTTTTAATCACAGCTTTACTTTACTTTGGAACTTTACAGAGAAATATTTGAGTTGCTTTTTTAGCTTAGAAGTATACACTTTTTACTAAACCTTATAATTTGAATTATAAACGGAAAAATGTGATAGCCAATTATCTTGTGCTAACACGGAGACAGTAGTATTAAACTACCATGGAAAACTGACATTTCCTTCAAATATTTAAATAAAAACATTTTCCCGAAAATGCCAAGAAATTTTTTTACGTTACTAACGTAATAAAATCAGAGAACTTTCCAGCTATATTATCTCAACGGCACACCGATCTCCAAGGCTTGATGTACGACCCATTTCATTGGTCTATTTATTGAAGCGTGCGTGACGTACTCTCACGCCGCTCCTACTTCTTTTCGCGACTGTCTGCCCCTTTTTGGGTCGAGCTCTCATTGGATGCGTCGGATCGCTACGTAACCACAGAGTTACACAGTCATGCCGAAGCGCGGCTGTGGCGCTCGAAATCAACTCGGTTTGTTTCTTTTAGCTATTTTTAGATTTTTGGAGGGGTTCCATAAATTGAATGTCTGTCGCGGTATGTTTTTGATTTTAGAAAATCGGTGTTGTCACGATTATAAGGGAAATTTACTGATTAAATTTAGATTTTTTATTATTTTATCAAGATTTAAAGGAAAGTGAATGTACTCGTGGCTATAGAAAAATAGCTTCCAGGTTGCAAGGTGTGTTTCTGCAACAGATATATTAGCTTGTTTAACTGGTATATGTATTTATAATTTTTAAAAATACAAAAAAAGGTGTAAATTGATTTTAAGTTTCCCTTAATATTCATACATCAAGCATAAGTAACCATGTATTATTTAAATTAAGAGATATTGATGCTACACGATATATATCTTTATTTAATAATATAAATGCACTTTCTTTTATTTTAGGTTTTTTCGAACAAATTTTTCTTGTTAAAATACTAAAAGCATTCCACTTTATTATGTGGCTGTCATTAAATGCGTGTTGACAGATTTTTAATTTGTAAATTTGTGTTTTTAATGTATGTTCTATGTTCTTTTATGCGCTTGGCTAATGGTCTGGAAGTTTCACCTATATTAAATTTATTACATTCACAAGGGATCTAGCATTTTGTGTTTTAAAGATAGTACAAATATTAAATTTATTTCCTTTTTGTTGAATTTTATTTAATAAGCCAGAAATATATGGTAAAATATATATGTAATTGGTCTATTTTAATTTTGTCTTAACTTTTGTTGTTCAAATTTTAGAAAGCATTTGTTTATAAAATTAAGAGGATAATTATTTTAAACTAAAATATCTTTTAAAAGTTCTTTTTTATTTTATTTTTTTTTTGTTATGATCAAAAAAAAAATTAATGCTATCAAAAAGACTTTTACAACTCCAGAATTAAGTTTAATAATAGCCTTGTTTACATGGAGTGGACCAAATTTTTAGTCTAAGATCTAAATGACGTCACGCGTACTTTTTTATGGTGTAAACACATTGGTATTAAAATTTGCCACTGAAACTTTATGCGCCTCAAGTAGGATAAGTCAAATATGATTTTCTTCGGTGTAAGCATGTCGGTCATTTTTGGTAGATCAAAGTGACAGCTTTGATCTTTGAAAGTTCGCGTTTCGCAAGGAAACGGCAAATTTCAGTTACTACTAAATTTTTTTGATGTTTTTACGTTTTTAAAGTTCCATAGGTATTTTTTTACAACTTTTTTTTATAATTAGTTTAACAATATATATTAAAAAAAAACAAGGTCAATTTATGTACTAGAGTTAACCCCAAATTAAATTGATTCACAAATAAAAGTTGGTGTAAACACAAGATCAGTCGATCTTGGGTTAATGTGGTGTTGATCCAGGAAGTCTACGATTACTCTGGCCACATGTAGTCTGACGTTGTCTTAGGATTTGGAAACACATATGGGTCCTTTACTTTCGGAATGTACCGAAGGACCGTCATGTTACCTATACTAAAGACTGGAGGTGCCCAATTACCCCCTATTCGATGCCCCATGTTAGTAAAACCACTGTGTAATGAACGTGTCTCTTCATATCAAACTACGGATTATAACTTTTACCACGTCACCTTCTTACCAGTTTACGGCCCTCATACAAAAGTCAGATTTATCACTTAAGATCACTTGGTTCCATTCCTAATCCCAAAGAAGTCTGTTTTTACACCACGGTGAGTCAATGCACCATCCCATGGAAAAAAATACGACAGGTGCTGATTTTCCGGCCGATCTTCAAATAGAGCAAGGTATTCCTCTGTTAAATGTTGTTAACGAAATAATAATAACCAAAATTTGTTGATTATGAACATTGAAATGAGTCCTCAAGATCCAAAACATCCATCCAACAAAAGCTAATTGATTCAGAAAAGATGGAGGCGGATATTGATGTAACTGATTTATTTAACGAGATAAAAGCTTTAAAATTATGTTCATTACCTGACACATCAAATCCTCTTGACATTCTTCAATATATATTTGAAAATAAGCATCTTTACCAAATATCACTATTTCATTAGGAATTCTTTTCACTTTACCTGTGTCTGTTGTTTTTGGTAAGAGGTCAAATTTAAAATTAAAGATAATTTGATTTTAAAGATATTATAAAAGAATTTGCTGCAGTCAAATCTGGAAAACCACTCATTTAATTCAATTTAGATTTATGCTATCGACTTCCAGATTTAACTAATCGATTAAATGTTTAATTTATTTTTTTTTTGCCATAAGTAAATTATTTACAGAAAAAATAAAATTTCAGTTATTTAAACTTCTGTTGTCTTTTTTTAAGTACAAAATTAAAAAATATAGACCTATTTCATAATTGGATATACTAGATTTAAAGGGAGCTAAACGATGTCCCGCAAACTGGCGCCGATCAGCCTTGCGGGGCCCTTTGTTTTGTTTTTCTTTTACATTAAATATTATATTTGAAAGCTGAGTTGAGTATTTCAATGCCAATTTTTGGTTTTGATTGGACAGGGTGTTTAACATTTTTTGCGAGATTTGGCCGAAGTAAATTTAGGTTTTAAATCGCTAGTTTTGTTTTTCTAGTATTTTTAGATAAATTTGGTTAAGGGTGAGTTGTATCCGTTTCTTGTTGATGATACAATTTATTAGCGGTACTGTAGAACCATTGTTTTAAGCAATCTTTTTGGGGTTCATTTCTTTTTCTAGATTTTCTTTTGATAGTGGTATGAAAAAGGCGCGATATATCATTGATCTGCATACTGATAGTTTGTATGTTATTGGGTGGAAAGAGTCGTTTGGGTTGTGATGTCTGTAAAAGTTGTTGTTCGGTATAGATGTTAAAATGTATGGGTTTGTTATTAGTTTAAGAGATTTTAGGTCTAAAAAGTTAATAGAGTTTTTTGTTCTATTTTTTAAGCACATTTTATTTTAGGATGGATAGAATTAATATAATTTAAAACAGTTTCCTCACCGTTCCTGAAAAACCAACATCATATGTGTACCAAAATACAATACTTTCTGAATGACAAGAGTTTAATAATAATTTCTTAAATTGTGACATGAATATTTCAGCTATCAAAGGGCTTAAAGAAGAACACATAGCTAGACCGTACGTTTGTTTGTAAAATTGGCTATTATATTAAGAGAATTTCTTTTGTGTATTTGTTTTCTAGAATCTAAAAGAATACATAATTTTTAGACGTTTTAATAAAAATAATATATGTCGTATTCATTTTTGGTAACAACAGAATGAATTAAATTTATATAAGAAAGAGTGACCGCAAAAAGGTATATTTTTAGCCTATTTTCTTACCCTTCCAGCGACCTTAAAAAATCCTAAAAGTATTCTGCATATATCAAATTATCGGTAATAAAAAATCAAAATAACCTTTTTTTTTCGAAAAATATCGAAAATCACTCCCAATTAGGGGTTGAGATGATGACGCAAAACTGAAATATATGAATAATATCAATACGAATAAAAGTAATTCGAATTGTGTTTTTCTATAAAATAAAATCTTAAAAATAAAAAATAATTTATTTTCATAATAATGAGGGCGTAAAATAGTTGAAAGTCCACCTTAAACTAGCTAAGAAGGTTAAATCATTCCCTAAATATCAAAATATTCAAAATTTACTTTGAAAAATTCCTGAAAATTCGGTTTTTTCATTATAACTTAAAAAATATCGCATTTAGACAAAAAGGTTATATAACTTAAATAAAAGGTATTGTAAAAATACATAGTTTATATTTAGTGTATCTTTTATATTTTTTAAAATATTAACATTTTAAATTAAAAAAAAAACGTTTATATCTGAAATTACGCCTTTTCTCGCCAGAAAATCTTGGTCCGACACCCAACACAACCACTAAACAAAAGTCGACCATACCCGCCTAAACGCAGTGTTAAATGCCAATTTCTTTTGGTTATAATTATTGGTTTATTCGATGTAAATGTTTATTAATACTTCTAACACATACTGGTAAAAGTAAAACGTATAATTAAATTAATTTGTTGTTACTTAAAATGAATATAAATTTATTTTTATTGAAATGTCTCAAAAAAAGAGTGATTTTTAAAAGGACCGATAAATAAGGGGTCCCATTAAGAAAATATGAATTTTATGTCATATCTCTTTTTTAATTTAAATCATCTTTTAATTATTCTTTTAGATATTACGAAAATAGATTCACAAGATGGCTATTTTACTTTATTTTAAATACAAGGAAAGCCACAAAAACAAATCGGTTCAGTCCTCACTGGTTGACCCTGTACGTTAAAATTTCTAGACATTTTATACGATGATAAATAATTGCAAAGCTTTTAAGCCGTTTAAAACTATTATTAGCTTTTCACGTATTTAGCCACATCGATACCTAAACGCAGACTTAGGTTAAAAAAAATTTTCTGAAACCTTCTTTTGTTATACAAACTCTATAAACGTATCGACCGAACGGCAGCGTCCCAAACTTCAACCTAAGCGAGGGCGGCTCTTTTCCCTTAAAGGGGAGAAGGGGAAAGGGAAAGGGGGGGAGGGTCGGGGGGCCTTGACTTGTTGGATTCCGACACACTTCTCGGTGTCGCACCGTATTATTGCTGTTTGCTAAAGCTGCATTTATTGGGACACTCGACCGGGCGAAGGATAATTCGACATATTCGAGAAATTATTTGTTTATTACACATGAGTTCACTAAATAATAATAATATTATCTATTTACTAGTGAATAATGATTCCGTTATTGCCACTTTTGTCTACAATTAAACAAAAAATTAAACATCTCCGCCCTGCAATTCAAATTAATATGTACTAGATAAAAACACATTCTGTAATAAAAGAAGGGCAAAATTGTGTAAATAAGTATAAACTAATTATCAAATTTAAGGATCGATATCTGAAAAATAAAACGTTAAAGAAAAATACTTACTTTAGATTTGTAATCAGCAGCGCCTCTGTATACAATAAATGATTGAAATCGGGTCAAGAAAAGTAAAAACTTACCATAATTTGAACTGGTTGTTTGTGTTTTAGGGGACTATGGATGTAATGTGTTTGTGTCAGTTAAGGTTGTTCTCAAAAGTAACGTCAAAATGATTAATTAACTTCTTTTCGCGACACCGAACATATCTGGGTCTTAGAGCATTAAACTGAACAAGATTTTTGAAACCCCAATTCAAGATTAGTTTATGATCTTGTGAAAGTAATATTTGAATTGACCTGCGCTTGTTTTTCTTATGAGGGATATTCCGGATATGTTACTCTTGGATTTGCAAGACAAAACCATATACCTTTCAGGCATTTTGCTACGATATTGTAAGTAACAAACAATAAACACAAAATTATAGTCACAATTAAATAAACCAATAATTACTAAAATATAAAGGTTTTTATCAATCCAAAAAACTTCTGCAACCACAAAATAAAATCACACAAGGCAAAACAATCGCTTGGAAGGGTTAATAAACACCGCACACGACAACGGGACTCCGGCTCTGTCAAAAGATAATGTGTTGCCTACCTACAAACTGTGTGAAGGTAGGCATCACATTCCAATATTTTGGGGAATTTTGTTACTGCGCAGGATCGAGGGGGCCTCTCATGACAGTTATTTTTATAGTGGGCCGGACATTTTTTGATCGAATACGCCATAGTATGGCTTCCATTTACCTTCAAACTTCCTTGCTCGAGCCTTATTTTAGGCCTACTAAATTACCTCACTTTGGGCATTTGTATCGAAAAAGGCTTTATCAAAATCAATATTTTCTATACTATTTGAAACATTTCGACCAGTAGATTTTAAGGAATTCCAAAATTAAAATTTTTAAAAATACGTTTTTTTTAAATAACTTTTAAACGGCTGTACTGACCAATCCCAAAAACTAATCAGCTGCTAATCTAAACAAAAGCGTTGATCGCCCCCAGATATGTCAAACTTGGTTGATTCGTTTGAGAGATATCGTTGACGAATTTTTTTAAAAAGTGTCTTTTTTATTTATTTGAACCACTTTACACCTAGGGAAGTTCCTTGTGAAAATTAAAAGCATCGGACGCCCCCGAGACTCACCCCAGATCATAATATCGATATTTTTGTTTTTTTTTTTAAAGTGGTCCACTAACCACAAACAGTGAGAAAAGTACTTATCTCTTTAGCGAGAAAAGTAATTTGCTCTCAATTGCTATATGAAATAGTAGAAATATGCCTTTGATTCGCGACTTTGACATTATCTAGCAGCCAGTGACAGTTGGCGTTGCATAGCAACGAGTAAACAAAAATGAATGTATCATGCATCGGCAAGCGCCATATTTTGCATATTATTATCCGATACTGACACTAAAAATTTTTTAATTAGTTTTTAAAATGAAT
>JAHBCN010008066.1:0-40530 GCA_019359885.1 Listronotus oregonensis
TTAAGTATTTCAAGTTTAAAGAGTTTAATGTTTTTTTGGGAAAAAAGTAAAATTTTTATATTGTTTTTTTTATACCTTTCTTTTATCCCCCTTTTTGCCTTTGTTTTCTATAAATACATCTTAAGTTGGAATCTAAAAAAGTTAAAAAATATACCTATCTTTAAAGAAACTGTATCTTTTTAAAAAAAACCTTTTTTTAAATTTAAAAAAAAAATTGTAATGATACTTGCCGTCGTAAATTTTTTAAAAAAATCATTTTAAAACTTAAGCTTTATTTTTACAATTTTTGATTTAAAAAAATATATTATTATTAAAAAAAAAACCTTTTTTTGGTTAAAGTTCTATTATAACAAAATATTAAATCAATTAACATACAGAAAGAAAATATCAGTTTATGTACTTAAATATGAATAAAAACTAGAGTTGGAAAATACAGTGAAAAATGAATCACCAGTTAATCAAAAAAAAAAAACTCGCAAACTTACAAAATAATATATTTTTCATAAAATATTAGTTTTAAAAACTGAACAAACTGACATAAATTTTTCATTGTAGTCTCTCAAAAAGTATTGTTACCTTCGCAGATACATTTACAAAGTTTTGTGTAAATAATTACTTAGTAAGAATATTCAAGCATTTTCGTTCAAATTGGCAATAACGGTAATGAACCTAACCACACTACATATCGCCCTAGGTAGTTTAATGAGCACTGTAATAGATGGCACTTACCCATCCTGGGATTATAAGGCATGTCCTACGATCCGAATCTTCTGTGGTGAAAATCAAACAACATACAACCTCGTTATTGCATTATGCGAGCTTGCAATGTTAGTTCTGTTTGAGTTTTAGGGGACACTGGTTCACTGTGTTATTTGTAATGAGTACGTTGGTTATTTTTATTATTTTGCTATTTAGGTAGGTCATACAAGTTAAAATATCCGTTTATCTTAGGTTTTCTTTAATTTAAAAACCCTTTTTATTTATATTCAGTTTAAAAATAAATAGGTATTCACATCGCGCCTGTATGGGAAGAGTGAGATAGGGCAAAAATGTAAAAAAAAAATCTTTAATATATTTTGGTAATTATTCTAAGAGCTTTTTAATTAAATAAATTGCCAAGATGTTCAAACAAAACTATGAATCAGTTTTGTTATTGTCTAATTAACAATAACTTTTTTTTTTATTTTGACTTATTCCACTTTTCCCATATGGACCGTCAGCCCATTGAAGAAAAAAAGGACAAATCATACGAAGTACGCCCGTTTAAATAGTGACTAGCTACCATGCGTGGATTACACAGCTTCACATTAAAAAAAAGTTGAGCATGATATTTTTGGAGTCATTTAATCCGAATTCGGAATCAGTTTGACCCAATCAAGTCTAAGTCGAGGGTATTTTAAGGTCAAATCTGCAAAAATATTCTTAACCCAATTTAAACAGTGTATACTTATGTTTTTGAGGAAATGAAGAGACTTTGTATTTCGTGCAAATTTTTATTAAAAAAATCCTAGCAGAGCGCTTTCGGTAAAACTATCATCAGTGCTATCTACAAGCAAGAAATGAACTTTAAAAGAAAGATTGAAAATTTTGTTGGAATATTTTAAGGGAAATTTTCAAAACAATGTATTTTAGTGATTTTTTAAATTTTTTTTTATATTTTAAAATTTATTTTGCGTGAAATTAAACATTAAATATAGTATATCAATGTGAAGTGATGAATTTGTAGATTTGTATGTAAAAGAAAAAGCAAAAAAAAATAAAATTAAAAAATTCTTGTCAAGCAGGACCCGCAGCAAATTTGAGCCAACAAAAAATTTAGAGGGCTTCAATAAAATATCACAGTATTACAGAAATTTAAAAAAAAAGTCAAACAACATTAATATTTGTTAAATTTTCCTTTTTAAAAG
Source organism: Listronotus oregonensis (assembly GCA_019359885.1). Taxonomy (NCBI): domain Eukaryota; kingdom Metazoa; phylum Arthropoda; class Insecta; order Coleoptera; family Curculionidae; genus Listronotus; species Listronotus oregonensis. Next base: position 1,908 of record JAHBCN010008066.1, read on the forward strand.
GGGAAATTTAAAAAAATTTTAAAAAAAAATACTATTTTGTGGAAAGACGAACATGTGATTATGTTAGGTTAGGAACCAGTTGTACTGAGTATAAAAAAAAGGTAGACAATCATTTTAAAGGGAGTACTACTCCGGGTTGTTTAGAGTGTGGTTGTTAAGAACTGTAAAATTATTTGTTTAAAGGCTGTGTTAGAGAAATGCAATCAAAAAAAAAATTTTTAAATAATGAAAATTTGTTATAACTTTAATATAATTAAGAAATCAATTTGTAGTAAATTATGACAAATGTGAAAATATTTATGAAAACCGGGGGGGGGTTCAAAATCAATTGAGATATTTTATTTTGCTATTAAATAACTGAGAAATTTTACTTTAAACAGAAACGTAAATTATAATGAACTATGAAAAATTTGAAAATTGTTTTGTTTTTGAAACGTTACAGAGTAAAATTTGGTTTTTAAATGAAAAAAACCAAAAGAAAAAAAAATTTTTAAAATTTTTTAAAAACCTTTTTAAAAGAAGAAATTTTGAAAAAAAAATTAATATCTAAAGGTCCCTAACTCATTCCCTGACATTCCCAGGGGCTAGCAAAGAAGCTCACAAAGTTGGGAAAATGTAGAGGAGATGTTAGTGGAGTTAGAAAGGGGGGGGTTGCGTTGTTAGATAGGGGGGTTTTTATGGTTTTTAAAGGGGGACATAGCGGAGAAGGGTGTGAGGTTCGAGACCCCAGGAATGGAGGCAGGCAGAGTGCAGCAAAAAAAGAAAAAAATTTTTCAGACCCCTTTAAATTCCTATGTCAAAAGAAAATTACTTAAATGAGATAAACATTCTTAAACAAAAGTTACAATAATAATTTTGATCCTAAAAAAGTCAACAGATTAATAGAAAAAAAAATTTAAAAAATCAGAAAAGAAATTTTTCCACAGTTCCTGACAACACGGAATCAGTTAAATACATTGCTATCCCATTCACTAATGAGGTTGTCAACGGAAAGTCACAAGTGCTTTAAAGACCCCTTTTTAGAATATTAAAATTTTTTTATAAAACCCAAAACCCAAATTTGGATCTCAATTGGTTAACTCAAAAGATAAAATAGATAAACCCAAAAAAATGGCATACATCTTCTAAATTGTGACCCTTTTAATAGCTCTTATATTGGTAGAACATGTAGCCCCCTTTTAAAAAACTAGAATAACAGAACATCTAACAAGATCAATTTCGGTTTTTGGCACACATTTAAAAGAACTCAAACACAACTTTAGTCCAAAAAAAAAAAAAAAATCTTGAAAATACTACAAAAAAAAACTTTAATAGACTAGATTTCTCGAAGACATAGAAAAAAAAAAAAGAGCTTAATACCAACAACTTATGTTTTAACACTAAGTTAACCTTAATAGATTTTTTCCCCCTTTTTTTAATGGCTCTTATGAACTAAATCACTCGATAAAAAAAAAAACAATTTACGTTTTTAGCCCCATTTTGGGAATCCAACGTCCTTGTTCTTTGCATATTACATGATTTCCATTTTTTTTTCAACAATTCAATTTTTTAAAAAAAAATTTTTTTTGACCCAAACATAACAGTCAATTAATTTTAAAGTTTTTTCATTTGTCTGCTGCACTCTGCCCCCCCATTGGGGGGGGTAAAAAAAGAACCTCACACTCCTTCTCCGCTATGTCCTCCTTATAACCATAATAATCCCTTATCTAACAACGAAACCCGCCCCCTTTTTTAAATCCACTAACATCTCCTCTACTATTTTCCCAACTTTGTGAGTTCTTTGCTAGACCCCTGGGAATGTCAGGAGAATGAGTTGGGGGCCCCTTTTGGGTTTTAAATTTTTTTTTTTAAAAAAATTTTTTTTTTTTTAAAAAGGGTTTTTTAAAAAAAATTTTAAAAAAATTTTTTTTTTTGGGTTTTTATTTAAAAAAACCCAAAATTTTTACTCTGTAACGTTTCTCAAACAAAAAAATTTTTTTAAATTTTTCAAAAATTCTTTTAATTTACGTTTCTGTTTAGAAGTAAAATTTCTCAGTTATATTAATATTTTTAAAATAAAATATCTCAATCTGTTTTTAACGCCCCCCCCCGGGTTTTTATAAATATTTTCACATTTGTCATAATTTACTACAAATTACGATTTCTTAATTATTTTAAAAAATTATAACAAATTTTATTATTTAAAAAAATTTTTTTTTGATTGCTTTTTCTAACACACCCTTTTTTAAAAATAATAATTTTACAGTTTTTTAAAAACCACACTCTAAACAACCTCGGAGTAGTCCCCCTTTTAAAAAGATTGTCTACCCCATAAGCCCGGGGGAACTTTTCCAAACCCCTAATCACATGTTCGTCTTTCCACAAAAAAGTATAGTTTTAAAATTTTTTTTAAAATTTTACCCTTTAACAAGGGAAAATTTAAAAAATTAATGTTTTTTGAATTTTTTTTTTAAATTTCTGTAATAATGTGATATTTTATTGAAGCCCCTAAATGTTTTGTTGGCTCAAATTTGCTGGGCCCTGCTTGACGAGGTAAGTTTTGAACTTTTATTTTCTTTTTTTTTTTTTTACATACCAATCTCTAAATTCCCCTTCACATTGATATACTATTTTTAAATTTTTTTTAATTTCAAAAAATAAATTTTAAAAAAAAAAAATTTTTTAAAAAAAATTAAAATACTTTTTTTTTAAAAATTTTCCCCTTAAAAATTTCCAACAAAATTTTCAATTTTTTTTTTTAAAAGTTCATTTCTTGCTTGTGGGTAGCACTGATGAGGGTTTTTTTCCGAAAGCGCTCTGCAAAAGGGTTTTTTTTAAAAAAAAATTTAAAAATACAAAGCCCCCTTTTTTAAATTTTAGGTGCACACAGCCAAACCAAGTTTCATTTATTTTTTTGAGGTTGCTGCGGTCCGTGGTCAGTTTGACCGCATCGCGTCATGGTCAAGAGCATTTCAAGGTCAAATTTGTAAAATTAGTCGCATCCAAATTAAAGGTCCGAATCGCTTGACCATGGTGTTTTTTATGTTTTTGGGGTCTCTGATTTCGAATCCGAAATCTGTAAAATTAATAGCATTCAAATATCTACGAAAACGAATACGAATGTGCGGTCAGTTTGACCCCACCGGGTCATGGTCAAGACCAATTCAAGGTCAAATCTGCAGAATTACACAGCTTCACAAAAAAATGAAGGTCCGAAAGACTTGAGCTTTCAGACCCTCTAGTATGTATAAGTTTTTGGGATCGCTTAATTTCTGAATCCGGAATCAGTTTTACCCCATCAACCCGAACACGAATTGTTTTCGGTGACCTCAAAAACATGCGTATACACGGTTTAAATTTTATTGCAATTAGTTTTTTAGATTTGATCTTGAAATACCCCTGACCTTGACCTGGTAGGGTCAACCAGACCCTGGGTTTGGATTCAGCGACCTCAAAAATAAAACCATACCATGGTTAAGCTTTGTGAATCTTCATTTTTTTGTGTGACTGTCTAATTTTGCAGATTTGACATGTCCCGGTGGGGTCAAACATACCACAGATTCGTGTTTAGCGACCTCAAATACATAAGTATATACTGTTCAAATTTGGATGCGATTAATTTTACAGATTTAACCTTGAAATGCTTGTAACCATGACCCGAGGAGATGAAACTGACCACGGATTCGTATTTAGCGAAAAACATAAGTATACACTATTAAAATTTGATTGCGAATAATTGTGCAGATTTGACCTAAAATGCCCCTGACCCTGACCTGATGGGGTCAAACCAACCCCTAATTCGAATTTAGCTCTTCAAAAACATAAAGTTAAACCTTTCGGACCTTTAATTTGGATGCGATCAATTTTCCAAATTTAACTTTAAAATGCTATCGAAAATGACTCGTTGGGGTTAAACTAATCACATATTTGTATTAGCGACCTTAAAAACATAAATATATACTGTTAGGATACGATTAATTTTACAGATTTGACCTTGAAATGCTCTTGAGCCTGACCCTATGGGGTCAAACTGATCACGGATTCGTATTCAGGGTGCTCAAAAACATAAGTATACATTGTTCAAATTTGGTTGCTAGTAATTGTGCAGATTTCACTTAAAATGCCCTTAACCCTCACCTGATGAAGTCAAACTGATCCCTGATTCGGGTTTAGCGACCCCAAAAATACAAAGATGCCATGGTCAAGTCTTTCGGACCCTCAACTTTTTTTGTGGAGCTGTGTTATTTATTGATAAGTTATACAGGATGACTACGATTTATTAAATAAATAAACGTAAAAAGTGAAAAAAAGTAGCCACCATGAAACAATGTGTACTCAATTTACCATCTAAACCAAACAAAATTTGATGAAAAAATATGGCGCAAAATTATTGGCAGGCGTGTAGGTCTGTCTGTCGTCTAAAGGGCCAAGCTGAATAATCGTACGTAGTATGCTAAATTGAAGGTGTAGTAAAGTAATTTATCGCTTATTTATCGACCAGATGGTATGCTAAATATAATTGTTTCAAGACGGCTGTTCTTTTGCACTTTGTAGTTCTATTTTCTAATTCATAAACTCGCAGTGATCTTGTAAAACTCACCAATAAATGAATAGAATTAATATTTACTACTTGGTACGATGGGTCCCTTTTTTCTACGGTGAAATAACGGTCTAATAAACGTGCCATATATCCTAAATTTTAAAGAAAAATTTAAAATAATGCTTAAAGTAAGCTAAAAAAAAGTATTAACGTTGAATTGTAATTCATACAACTCTATTTTTATTTTAGAATATTTTTTGACCTAGACTAAACAATGAAGAAAAATAAGCGTATCATAGCATCTGTCTTAACGGACAGTGTTTTTGCCTTAGTAATGATAATTTATTTAATATTGTTTAAAAAATATAATATTGCTACTTTTTGGTACAAATTCGAAATCTGATTACAATATGTAAAAGTTTTATTAAAGAATATGTATCTAAGACTTTTATCCATAATTTAGTACTATACCTGTAATTATACAAAAAAATCTGTTTTTGCTGCCTCATTTTATATATATTTTTTGAATTTGTCTTCATTCGAATAAAAACCAAAATGCTGCATCACAAATAATTACAGAATGTTAAAAATGTGTGTTTAATTTATTTCCGGCGACCGTTGCGAAGGGTCCTAAAACCTCCGGTGTCATCTATTTTACAGTTTTTCGTATCTATTTCGAATTAAAAGACTTCGAGCTAATTTTAAACTTTACTATCCTTTTCTTTTCTCTAAAAGGCGACCGAACTATTTAAAAAGTTTAATTACAATGTAAACGTAATGTTATTTAAAGACACTGACAACTAAATAGTTACCATAATTACCCACTGCTGTGTTCGTACGTCGATGTCGTGGTTAAGCCCAGTAGGATCTTTTGTAACATGCGCTGGAGTTCCGATTATCGGCAACTTCAATCGCTAGCGTATAGATTAGTATAGAACGGGATCCAAAGCTAACAATAGGACGAACACAAGGCTTAACTTAAGTGTTACCATACCATGCTGATGAGTAAATGACATCCAGGCCTTAAACAGGTGTCTTCAACGGTGCCTCTGAGATACAGAGCGACCTCTTGGAATATCTAGCCTTACTGCGGTAATGCGGGGCTCTGCCGTAGTGGACTATTACTTTCCTAGCTCCAAACAGAAAGCGGACAGAACCGCCTTCATAGAAAAAAAAGTGTCAAGGCCACAAGCAGACAAAATTGCGCCGACCGAAACAGTTGAAACCGTCTCGAAAGGTGCCCCTGAAATCACAAGCGCCTGTTTGACGAAAAAGGGATAATCCATCCCGAACAAACGGGTACTTAGATACCTGAATCCAAACGGAAGGCGGACAGAACCGCTTTTATAGGAAAATGGTTCCCTGGCTTTAAACAGAAAGCTGATAAAACCGTTTTCAGAGGAAAAGGCCGGAGATACGGCCTCAGAAGAAACATCTGGTTCCTGTAACAAAGACCTGGTAGCTACCCACGTCACTATACCGGGAGAGGAGGGCATGATAGATCGAATCGTCATACTTTCCAGGAGACAGGGACACCAGAACACATATTGTGCTCGTGTCCGGTGGCGGCAGGAGTAAGGAAAAATGTAAGACCTCTCTTCCAATTTGATATCGGATTTATTAGAAGTCTGATCCTATTGGAAAAAATATAAAAAGGTGTGAGCCACAATAGACCGAGCGGTCGCGGTGGAGGGCGTAAAAAGTCCACTCAATTTAAACCTAACCTAACCTGCCGTAGTTACGTTCCATTGTTAACCCGAGTGTTAATAAAAAAATAAAAAATGTCGATTCTTTTTCTTATGCAAAGTGATATGCAATAATTTTCTATTGTATAATACACACGTGTTAGTGGTATTTTGAGAATTAAATAATTTAATTTTCTAAAAATACCCACTGAGGCCACTAAATGTTTTGCATCTTTTTTCATATTTTTTTAATAAAAATTTTAAATAAAAGTTTTGTTTTACGTATTAAGTAGTCTTTATATTAAATAAATAAACTTACACCAAATCCTGCTCTTTAGAAAAGCTACTTTTTGCAAGCTTTATTTGGATACGTTTACAAGTTTTGCATACTATAACATACTGTTGTCAGTTCTTATTAATTGTTTAAACATAAAATAAATACAGGGTAAACCAGGTTTTTGATGACATATTTTAACAGTCGATACAAACCTTTTTTATTAAAAAAACTTTCTATAAAAAAACTCTTAGCTTTCGATGTTTGTCGTCAAAAACGTGAGCCCACCCTGTATAATATAAAAAATCAATGACAAAAACTACCTATTTGCTTTTAAGGTAAAGTTTATATATTTTTTTAATAGCCACAAATATATTTGCAAATACCGTCACATGATAAAATATAAAATAAGTATTTTAATTTTGTTTTATAAATTAACAAAATAAAGATATTTTTTTGGTATGTGTAGGAAATATTTTGTTTTATGGTTATTCATATTACAAAGGGAAATTTATAAAATTAATAACAAATAAATGATAAATTTCATTTTGTATTAATATTATTGGAATAACAGCATATCCTTTAAATAATTTTTTAATTTTTTTATGTATATTAACGCCAATTTAAAACGAAACTTTATTAATAATTATAAAATAGAGAATAACAAAATAAATTATACGAAAGCAATTTCAAACATCTTAAATGCAATTAAACCAGTTTAAATTGATCTTTGGAAAAGCAACATAATTTGTAGAACAAGGAACGAATCCTTTAAAATGTTTAATTTAATAGTTAGTCATTAAAGTGTTACTCTTTGATTTTAACGAGAATTTATCTTATTTACTAAGAGTAATAACGGTTGATTTATTCATAAATACGCGAAGGAGCAGGTAAACTGTACAATGTTCAGAGCATTGAGTGCAAGACATTAACTTTATTTGTCCACTGGAATTTTAAAATCTTTTAGTTTTGTTATACGTTTATTTACCTCTCTGGTTTTTTTTGTCTCACTATAACAAAAGTCTTTATTTACTTAAAGAAATATAAAATCTTGTACGTAAGACACTCACAACACAACTTGTAATGTTATGAATCTAAAAACAAAACTGGATTTTATAATAATAAAAAAAACTACAAATATCTAAAAATATTATAATTTTTGATAAACGTTTTTACTACCAAATATTATAAATATTAATAATACATTTTGTGTGTCAATTTTGTGGGGGGACTTTTGGGATTGCTTATAGTAATTTTTAAATGGATTTTTCTGTGCGAAAAGTACTCTCGTTAAATTGACAAGCCAAACTGACTTTTTGGAAAAAACAAATGCCTACTTATAAACAACGTTTGTAGTCATGGTCTGAAGCACGTAATAATTTCTCAAAGTAAAAATGTTATAGTTAAATGGGTTCACGAAAATTTAAACAGTATTTTCTTATTTTTTTGATTGTAAATAAAACGTTGATTAGGGTTTTTATTTATATTATGTATTAATAATTAGTATTTAATTTTTTGGTTAGCTGTGGTTAGTTGGTGAATTTTCCATAAAAATATTACTTAATAATGGTGATACAGTAAACCCATGGCCATGCCAGAAGTTTGTTTATAAAAGTCAGTGTTGTATTGGAAATATGTTGGTTTTACGCAAAAAGTTAATAATTTAAAAATATAGTTTATGTTTAGTTTGGTTCTTTCGCCAAGTTGGACATTATTTTCTAATTTATTTCTAACAATATTTAATGTTCGACAGAAACATTTCTGAATAAACTAACAACATCAAAACTTCCAAGGTATTATTTGGGTCTATGTCAATGTGTGTTAATTTTTCTAGAAAATGTTGGGAATTTTTAATATATTAGTCAGTATTGTTTACTAAAGGATCTAAAATAGTTAGTAGAAATTTTGTTAATGGATGTGTAGGTGAGTTTATGCAACTAACTATAGGACGTAATAGGTATATCAGGTTTGTTTATTTTTGGTACTCCATAAAAGTATGGAGTTTTACTGTAATGGGTTTACCTTTATCACCATTATTAAGTAATATTTTTATAAAAATTTTGAATCCAATTTGGTACAAAATTATCATTATAAACCTTTAGTTTTTATCAACAATTCCTAAATATTTTTTTAACACACATTAATACACATGAACCCACTATTCATTTTACTTAAAAAATTAAATTTACAGAAAACCTACACAGACCAACAGATACTTAAATTTTAACTCTAATCACCCAATAATGGTAAAAAAGAGTTTTTTTTTTGATAAAATTAAAATAATTTGTACTGATCAAAACAAAGAAAACGAAAAAGAATATTTATATATATATATATATATTATTATATATATATATATATATATATATATATATATATATATATATATATATATATATATATATATATATATATATATATATATATATATATAATTATATATTTTATATATTATATTTATAATATTTTACTATATTATATATAATATAAATATAATATAATTATATTTAAAGGATGGGAAACTTTTAAGAATTTATAAATTTTAAGGTTTAAAGAGAAAATTTAGATTTAAATTTGCAATACCGTTTAAGTATTATTAATTGTTTAAATAAACCAAAAAATTACACTTACATTAATTTTTAATAACTAACGTTTACAGCCTCCATCATTAATTCGTATCTCGTTTGCTTAATTGCTCTTATAAAATTGTTTTAAGTTAACAATTTAAAAGCACCCGAACTTAACTTTTTTTAATAAATTTTAACCATTCTAGTTATTTAATATTTTTATTGTTAAAATAGGGCATCTAATGTCTTAATAACTATTAATAAAAACAATCGTTTTCTGCGGTACAGAAACCGACTGTGTTTGTATAAAAAATATACACAACTTAACCAACTATTTTTTATTAGAAATCATTTTTCTACTGGCAGTTTTTTGGTTATTTCTGTCCTGGTTAAGGATTCTTGTACAAGTATATCTAAAATCAACAACACATATAGATCAAGAATACAAAAAAACTTAATAATTTAAAATATATTTTTTTATAAAACACACATACATAAATATTGCGTTACTAGATATTTGTATTTTATATAGGTAAACATGGTAGAATAAGCAAATCGTAAAAATATAATATTGAGTTTACTTAACCAACGAAACATAATTCCCTGTGTTTAATTACACCGTTGTTAGTCTCTAAAGGAATAAATAAGAGGATTAAGCCTTGCAGGAAACGGATAAACTGACATCAATATGCAGAAATTTGAATCCTGATACTTTAAACGTATAACCTGCGGTTTGCAAAAATATTTATTAGTTTATAAACCCTATGTAATAAAATATCGTTTTTATTTATACTTAGAAATTTCATTCATAAACGCAATCGAGAGCTGGGCCCAACATGTTTTTTTGTTTATTATTGGCGATAGAATGGTAATGTCAATCTATTCTGAATTGATTCACTTTATTTTAAACCCTTATACCAGGACCGATCGGTATTACTTGCTTTCATGTAAATAAAGTATAAGAAGTAAATAGCACTGATTAGTTCCGGTATAAGTTAAACAATCGCACAAATAAAATACTGGACGTCGGAACGCGATTTCTTATAATTATTTGCGCTGACCATATAGACCGACCCGACGAAGCGCCACGTGTTTCTGAACACTTGCAGATGTTAGTTCTAAATGCATAGGTGGCGTTTGTGGATATTTGTGGATTGTCTATGTTTCTTTTAAAACTTTACTTTCGTTTCTAAATTTTAACTATTAAAATTAAGATATTAAGATGGCCTTTTGGAGACCTTTCGAAACTAACGAAGGAGCTACAAGAAGTGTTAAATATGAATATCCCGAATTTAAAAACAAAGATTTACATGTTCAGTGCCAAAGACTTGTTTTGAATATTTATGAGTGTTTAAAGGGGGAAAATGTAGAAAACCCTAATAGGTACATTATTAAAAGAATTTGTGAACTGACTAAATTGTCACATGCTACAATTTTTCGTGTGATTAAGGAAGGGGATGTAATTGATCATGGAGTGAAACGAAAACGAACCAAAGGAAAACTTACGAAAATTAAAGATGGCGACAGAGATGTTATTCGGCGGATTGTTTATGGTTTTTACGAACAGAATACCGTTCCAACATTACAAATGATTCAGGAAAAAATAAAAGAGTATTCAAGTTATAACTACAAGTGTCACACTACGTAATGTTTTAATAAGTTGTGGTTTTAAACACAAAAAACTAGATAACAGAATGGTTATAATGGAATCTCAGCGAATAGTTCGATTGCGTGGAGATTATCTTCGAAAAATAAAAGAATGCCGTGAATTAAACAAACCTATAGTCTACTTAGACGAGACATGGTTCGATACGCACGATGTTGTTCGCAGTGGATGGGTGGATGACTCAAAAAATTGTTGTTTAAATGCGCCTTGCTCAAGAGGAAAGAGAATTATCATTTTGCATGCAGGAGTGAAAATGGCTTTGTACCAAATGCGCTGCTGCTCTCAGCCAAGAACATTGCTCAGTCTTCAGCGGACTATCACGAGGATATGACAGCAGATTTGTTCGAGAAATGGTTCAAAGAACAGCTTTTACCAAATCTTTAGCCAAATTCGGTTATTGTCATGGACAATGCGTCATATCACTCCCGTATTTTAAATAAAATACCAAACACCAGCACCAAAAAAGATGACATTTTATTATTTATGAGAAGTAAAGGCATTGCAATTCCTAAAAAAATTCCTGTAAAGCGAGAGTTACTTAAAACTATAAAATCGTGTAATTTTAAAAATGAATATATCATAGATGAACTATGCGCTACACATGGTCATACACTTTTACGACTACCTCCTTACTATTGCATTTTTAATCCTATAGAATTGATTTGGGCTATTCTAAAAACGATTAAAACAGCTTACAGGTACCAACATCCAGTGGGGCGGTACTCGATCTCATTCGAAAAATAGTCTGTGAAATTAGCAGGGACGAATGGAAGAATAGTGTCACACATGTCATCAAAACTGAAGATCAATATCCCATTTTGCCTAAAGTCGCTCCTATTATTATTCAACCCCACTGTGATTCCAGTTCTAATGTCGAGTCCGACAGTGACGGTTTCCCATAGTGTAAATGGTTCTTTGTTTTTTATAAATTATTTGTTTTGGTGTAAATATAAAATAGAACTTAAAAGAACTTCGATAAAACTCTTTTCTGGTGCAACCAAACCTTTTCTGATGCATTGAATTCTGTGACAATCATGGAAAGTACATACTTTAAGTCCCGTGTGAACAAACTCCCTCTCACCACACTGAAGACACCCACGGTACGTTAGTACTTAGACATCAGCCTTCGTGGACTGTCCCAAGATAAAAAAAATTAAAACTAGATTTTAAGAATATAAAAACTTTTTAAAAAAGTCGTGGTAAAGTGGTCGAAATGTGAATTTCCCAGACAACAGAAAAAGTAACTTAATTTGATAAAAACATTGTAATAAAAAAATATGAGTGACAAATCAGCATGTGTATTAAAAAAAGCTTAAATAAATAAAAACTCAATAAATAGTTTCTTTAGGTTTAAATTATTAATTTAGCATAAAACATTTTTAAATATGTATTACGCCTCGCCGCCCATGATTCGCAAAGAAACCGCTGACTGTTTGTTCAGATTTCTTTTTTATGGTGATGCAATTCAGAATAGATTGACTATACAAGCATAGATTATTGTACTTACTTGTGAAATGAGAACCCAGGATATATCCGTCACTTTACACACTTGACATTTTAATTTATTAAAAGTACTTACACAAAACTGAAATTTATACAATTGTCACAAAAATTACCCAAACAACAAAAACATTTAGACTAAAACGCCATACTGAATGTGTCATCTGTCGAGCGAAGCTGGAGGTGGCCGAAGTACGCTTCTACGAAAAATCCGCTGTTGTCACGTTGTCGCGTCTTTGTTAATAGCCGTCCAAAAAGAAAATAGTATTTTGACATCATTACTTTCCTGTGTTATACTTTATAGTAATAAATATAACAAATATTATTCACAGTTTAAAACACAATAGTAGAGCTTATTTTGTACTTTAAGGAATAAATTAAGTAAAATTTAATCATAATATACTATCATGTAAATGAAACAGAAAGCCACGCTTTACGACAAAATAGTATCTGTAGTAACCATTTTTCCGGGTTTTGGTGGATTTTATTGTTTCGAGTACAGAGGTTCATTCATCGCTAGGCAGAACCTTAGAATGTGCGTTTATGATGCCACGCTTATGCCAAATCGATGCTTTCTCCAGTTTAACAGCTCATTGGGTTTAAACAATATCAAATGGTTCATTACCATGCTTTTATTAGCTTGACCTGTATGTATGTAACGGAATTTTTCAACGTAATTTGACGAATTACAAAAAGTCTGATTAACTTGAAAATTGGTACAGGGGTGAAGAGCCAACGACAATACAATTTTTTTATAAGTACGTTTTAATATCCTGACTAGGGTGATCAAAATAAAACAAACATAAAATAACACTTTCTTAAAATGGCAATACTTGCGCATTCGCCAAGGTCAAAATAGCACAAAACGCTTTCTACAAGAAACCAGGCTACTGACAAAAAAAACATTATTTTGTTGCCAGTAGTTGGGTTATTTATGGGGTTTTCCTTTTCCATATGGGATTTTGTTATGATCCGTTGGTTATAATAGATTTATTGATAAATATAAGATATACTAAAAATCGAGACTCTTAATTAGGATTACATTTAAAGTTAATTTGGGACTTAAAAATAAGAATATAAATTACAGTTAAAAATAAAAAAATTAACACGCTTTTATTGGAAACCGAACTAAAAAGTAGAAAATTGTTTTTAAATAATTATACAGGGTGTTACAGAATGTTGTGAGGAAAATTTAGGGACAGATTATACATTTAAAAATATGAAAAAAAGTTCATATAAACATGGGTCCGTAAATGCTTCGTTTTTAGGATACAGGGTGATTAAAGTTTTTTGTCTTTTATAGTTTATTTCACATTTCTCAAAAACTCGTGGAGATATTAAGATGAGTTTTTGTACACGCAAATGTATAAATATAGGTCACAATTACATGTACAAAATTGTTTTCTAAGGCACTTAGCACTGTTTTTTTCAAAAATTAGTATTGCTCTCTTAAAGCCAGTTTAATTAGGCTTAAAAAGTATCTCCTGGACTTTTTCGTTCTGACTTACCGTTTTCGAAATAAAACTAAAAGTACACTTAGCTGTTTCATGTTTTATTTATAATTTTATTATTTTATTTGTACTAATTGTTTAGGAATAATTTATTTAATTTTAACTTTAAATTAGATGCTATAAATGGCTTCCCTCTGCGTTAATGCATGCTGTAAATCGCATTCGAATATTTCTTCTGCCCCTTCGAAATATTTGAGGTCTCCGGCGGAAACAGCTTATATGGATACGGATTAATAAATTACTTTTTATTTTAAAAACGGTAAGTCAGGACGACAAACTCCAAAAGGTACTTTTGAAGTTTGTTGAACTGGCTTTAAGAAATTAATACTAATTTTTGGAAAAACCAGTGGCGTACAGTTTTCTTCGCTAAAAATACGAACTTACCGGCATGAACGCCACTGATGTAAGTCCCTTAGAAAATAATTTTGTACATGTAAATGTGACCTATAATAATACATTTGCGTGTAATAAAACTTATCTCAATATCTCCACGGGTTTTCGAGAAATGTGAAATAAACTTTAAAAGGCGAAAAACTTTAAACACCCCGTATCATAAGAACAAAGCATTTCCGGACCCATGTTTATATGAACTTTTTTTCATATTTTTACATGTTGAATCTACCCCTAAATTTTCCTTACAACATTATGTAACACCCAGTATAGAGAGTTTGTGTTACAGTGATAGAAAATCCAATAATCAATTTTAAACAATGAATTTAAAATAAGATTAAAATAAAAATTAAAGTATTAACAAAATAATTTATTAAGGGTTAAAAAGCGTGGTCGCAATCTACTATATTTTCACAATAACTCCAATGGTGTAAATAGCTATCAATAATAGTAACACCTAATATCAAGCACCCCACTCTTTTCTACTATAATGAAGTTATTTTGTTAATAACTTTTTTATTTAAATCTTATTTCAAATTAATTGGTCATAATTATTAATTATTGGATTTTCAATCACTGTTACACAAACTCTTTATACTTTAAAATGGTTTCCTACTTTTTAGTTAGGTTTGCTATAAAAGCGGTTTTTTTTGTTTTACACAATTTTCTTTATTATTTTAGTCTATGACGACCATTACCCATTTACCAACCAAATAAAGACTATCTTTTTATTTAATCTTCTTGTTCTTATTGTGCTCCGTCAGGTCCTCCTGATGTTGGCAATCACGATGCCTGTCTTTAGCCACTCTAAACAATTGTTCGACGCTATGTATGCCTGTCCACTCCCCGATGTTCTTTAACCAGAAGATTTGTTTTTTCTACGCCCCTGCGGCCTTCTATTTTTCCCTTTATTATAAGCTGTAGTATGCTAGTTTTTGGCCTTTAACTGTTGTCAAAAGTTCACGAAGTGTATTTGCACTGTCTAAGACTGCTTCATTTCTTTGCAAAGCCACCCATAGTATTCTTAGCATTCGTCTATGTAACCACATTTCAAATGCTTCTAGACGGTTGATTGTGGCAGCTTTCGGTATCCAGACTTTAACTTCGTTCAACAGCACAGGCCAAATGTAGCATTTAATCATTCTTTGTCTCAGCTCTAGGTTCAGGCTGTTATTACAAAACGGTGATCTTATCTTCTGAAACGTTGTACGGGCTGATTCAATCCTGCATCTAATTTCCCTATCCGGGTCGAGTCGCTCGGTGTTGTAGCGTTCGAGGTATTTAAAATTGGATACTCTTTCAACGTTCTCTCCATTTATCTGTAGTGACGCGTTGAGGTATGGCTGACGGCTCAAGACCATAAACTTTGTCTTAGCAACATTTATATTCAGTTCCATTTATTGTCCCACTGCACTAACAGAATTTATGAGATTTTGGAGACCCTGAAGATCATCACGTAAAATAGCCGTATCCTTAGCATAGCGGATAGTGTTAATCAGCTTACCGTTGCGTTTGACCCCGAATTTTTTTTATATAATGCCTTTTTAACACATCCTTGTCAAACGCCTCGTTGGATTTGACGTTCATCTGTAAATCTTCCATTGACTCGAACGACTGCCTTCTGTCGCTAGTACAGGTTTTTAATTATACGTAAATCTTTTATTAAATATAACATGTAAATAAAAGTATCGCTAATGGATTGCCTAAAAAATTATGGCCAAGGCTATGATTGATTAGAAAAAAAAGAAAAATTTTTGATATTCTTGGTATAATGTCACTTCTAATTTTTCTATTTAACGTGACAGTACTAATATATTAATATTTTTTTTTTATTTTATAAATAAAGCATTTGAAAATGTTTTAAAATTTAAGACTAAAGGAATTGTAAAGGAAATCATATGTCATTTACCTCAGCATACCCTGCTTTGTAGGTAAAACCTAACCTTTAAACTGAATATACAGGGTGTCTCAGAATATGTGGGCAGTCTCTTGGGATCTAATAAAATATCTTAAAAAATTATGACAAGTTTCCATAACTTTTTTTTCTTCGACCCTCCCCTACGGAGATACAGGGACATAACGAACGCTCCTGATTTTTTTTAATAACTTTTAAAATATTAGGCGTAAATTATTATGGTTTTAATATGATGATAACTATATAAGTCTTCTTAAAATAAACCCATTAAATGATATTTGGCTTATTTTGTTTGCCAGGGACGAAATAGCTCTGACAAATAATAGCAATTTTTAAAACACCCTGTATGATAAAGGCTCAAAACAGGTAACGTACGAACCAACTGGTATAAAAGTGTACATAGGCTTGATACAAATATAGTTCAAATTTTAAATCAAAGTGGTTTGATTTTAAAGTTTTTGAAAATTTTCCATCATTTAAGGTAAGATTGACATACGTTCATAGTTTTTTCAAGTATAATTAAAAACGATTTCCTAAAATGCGTCGTACTATGTACGTATCCCTTAAGACATAAAAAAGTTTGAACGATATTTTATGGTTTTTATTGTCAAAGATTGCCACCATATTTAAATACTTGCATAGTTCATAAAATTTTATTTTTAATTATTAACGTTCCTAGTTACAGTTATGTACCTTTCTTCGTAGGAAAATGAAGTTTCTTTTAAATTTTAAGTTTTTGACTCCAAACCAGGTTATATTCGGCACTGTTAAATACAAATTGCGATTTTCCAATCCCCTGTCTGGGGTTCGAGTAAAATGTCACCAATTTTTTTATTGTATGAATATGTGTGTTCCATTTAACTCTAAACTAAGTGGACCTTTAATAATTCACTCTAATATAGTCACCAAATATAGTATTACAACGTGAGTAAAATTGTGCGTTTTCAAACAGTTTTATTCTAGAAACCATTGCGACACTTTCGTCTTAGTAATTTTAATATAGTCAATAAAAAGTAGTTGGAGATTAAAATCGCCGTTTTAACATCGAATATCTTATAGGAAATACTGAAACTTTTCTAGTGTTTAATATAATTACCATTTGTTTAAACAATCTATGGCTCTTACACACGATCCTGGTATATTAGGGGACAAATCGATGAAACTTTCTAATATACAACTTGTGTCGATTAATTTAGCAATATTTCCCGCCTAATATTAAAACCTACTCCTGTATCCAAATTTCTAAGGTCTCTATATTGTTATAATATTTAACAGCTGTTTTTAAGCCTTTCTCTGTGTTTTATAAGCCTATTATTGTCTAAAAATGTAATTATTTATCAAAGTGCCCAACATTTCTATCCTAATTTTCCGGATATAGTCCAACGAAACAGAGTAGGAATATAAATTAGTTTTCTGAAAGTTAAATTGCAACGTAAAGTAACTTGATAGGCCTACTATATAATAACTTTCTTTCGTTTGCTGATATCGTCCTTATAAAATTTTACCTTTAAATAATACAGGGTGTAATTTAATTGATGGCTAAAAATGCAGGATGTGATTCTTCAACTCATTTTAGGACTAAAAGTCCATATAAACAGATATGCGCAAGGAGTTCATTTTTAAGATACAGGGTGTTAAAGATTTTTTAAAAAATCAGGTTTTTATTAATTTCTTAAATACTCTTTTGCCGATTTTGTTGAAACTTGGCAGTGTTATTTTTAGTAACAAGGGGTAATTTAACCTTAATTAGATTAAAATTATTAAATCCAGTGACGTGCTGGGAGACACCTTAGCGAATATTATTGGCAAAAAAATTGTATGTCACTGACTTTTTTCCCATTTTGATATTTTTCTTGGATTAAGCGACTAAAAATACAACTTTTTTATGGCTTGACCCTATTTCGTATCTTGCTTCATTTTCGAGAAAAAAATCATTTTATTGCATGTCCCTAGATCGCACAAAAAGACATTGTCCCGATGACTATTTCCCCTTATTTTTTTACGCTACGTCACTGGCGGTTTTCGATTTGAGAAAATCCCATCCGTCTTTACGTTCTTTAAGTTTTGGGTACCTTTAATTCGATATTTTGCACCATTTAAATATTATTTAACAAATTACTTATTCGTGGGAATAACGAAATTATTTTAATTTACTGAGTAGGCTGGTGCCCTATTTTGTTTTTAAAATATTACATTTGAGCGAATAAGTTAATGTCCTATTTTGACAAGTATTCATAAACGTGGTAGTTTGTTAAATTGTAAAAGTTACTTAAATCAATAATAAAAAGAAAATAAGTAAACTATGCCAAGATTTACAAATTCCGAACTAGCAGATATGCATTTTACCTACGGACTTGCTGACGGGAATGCGCTTATGGCAAGGCGGATATATCAAGAGCGGTATCCAAATCGCATCATTCCCGATGCAAGAATGTTTTCAAGAATACACAGGAGACTACATGAATCTGCGAGTCTTTGCATTAACAATAGTTACAAAGGGGCACATCGCACGGTGAGAACACCAGAGTTAGAGGAAGCAGTTTTAAACACAATTAAGGAACATCCAGAAACAAGTACTAGGAAAATTGCAGTAACACATAATATTTCCCATTTTCTTGTTTGGAAAATACTCGTTGAAAACTTACTATACCCCTATCATATTCAAAGGGTTCAAGCACTACTGCCTCGTGATTTTCCGTTGCGTGTAAATTTCTGCCAATGGTTTTTAGAAAAACTTGCTGAAAATCCTTTATTTGATAACAAAATACTCTTTACTGATGAAGCTAATTTTTCCTGCAATTCCATTCGAAATTTCCATAATAATCATTTATGGGCAGAAGAAAACCCACACGCAATTACGGAGGCAAATCATCAGGAGCAGTTTTCCGTCAATGTGTGGGTTGGAATAGTTGGAGATATCCTCATAGGACCGTTCTTTCTTCCAGAACAACTGGATGGACTATCCTACCAAAACTTTCTTGAGAACGATTTGCCAATTTTGCTCGAGGATGTATCTGTTTTATTAAGGTAAGAAATGTGGTTCATGCCCGATGGTGCTCCTGCACATTTCAGCATTCATGCTAGGGAATTTCTAAATGAAGCGTTTACCGATCGCTGGGTAGGACGGGGAGGACCTCAATCTTGTCCTCCCAGGTGCTCCGATTTAAATAGTTTAGACTATTTTTTGTGGGGACACCTCAAGACTTTAGTTTATACAACACCGGTTCAAACTATAGAGGAACTAAGGCATTCTTATGGTTTCTTGCGAAACCATAAGAAATACTCCTGGAATTTTTGAAAGGGTTCGCCAGTTCATGAGAAGGAGAATTGAATCCTGTATTCAAGCAGAAGGAGGACATTTTCAACAATTTTTGTGATAATTAAATATGCTAATTTCTTATGTTTTATTTTTTATTTCTTTCTTTCCTTAGTTTTTTGATAATTTGTTTGTCCATCTTTCTACATTATTTCGTTGTGATCATTGATTAAAATTAAAAGTTTACATTACATAATACTACCAACTTCATTACGTATTTCTAATTATGTTTATTGTATTCGTATTGTAAACATGTATTAAAATTTAAATTGTTTCTTTTTTATTTTTTTTTGTGCGGTCTAAAGAACATGCAATACAATGATTTTTTTCTCGAAAATGAAGCAAGATACGAAAAAGGGTCAAGCGATAAAAAAGTTGTATTTTTGTTGCAATTTTTTTGCCAATAATATTCGCTAAGGTGTCTCCCAGCACGTCACTGGATTTAATAATTTTAATCTAATTAAGGTTAAATTAGCCCCTTGTTACTAAAAATAACACTGCCAAGTTTTAACAAAATCGGCAAAAGAGTATTTGAGAAATTAATAAAAACCCGATTTTTTTAAAAAACTTCAACACCCTGTATCTCAAAAATGAGCTCCTTGCGCATATCTGTTTATATGGACTTTTAGTCCTAAAATGAGTTAAAGAATCATATCCTGCATTTTTAACCATCAATTAAATTACACCCTGTATAGTTAATATTATAATTTAAAAAGGTAAATATTCTCCCAAATATTTTTTTAATGCTTCTGAATTTATAATATTTCTTTAATCCTTGTCGTATTATAAGTATGTTCTAATTTTTTTAGTATCCTTGTTTATTAATCTAAAATGCTTTTCCAAGAAAACAACGTATGTACCAGGGGAAGCACTACTTTAAGACGCACGAGTGTTAAAGTGCTATCTGACAGTTCCTTTAATAAAAAGTTTTACGTTTTTTTGACATAATTTTCTTCACGACGTATTTTTATTTGAAAATAATAATAGGTCGGAAAGTAGAAATATAAATTGTGAGGTTCCTGAGGCTTCTATTCATGAGCCTTTATAATTTTTATTATATACAGGGTGTCCCGTAATTAATTGGTCATAGGTTAATGTAGGATACCGACACGAAAATAAAGCGTTTGAGCTCAATATCGCTCAGGAAAATGTTATTGGTTTTCGTACTACAGGGTGTTAAAACTAATTTTTTACCAAACATTTATTGAAAAATCTTGGAATCCACTGGACAGATTAAAGTGAAATTTGGTGTACTCTTATTATTTGGGATAAGGAATACGAATATGCCATTACCACTAGATGGCGCCGCATACAACAACATTGAGGGATTAAAATGGTCATAACTTTTTTGACCTCCCTGTACTCACATTTGCGAGTGAAAATAATAAAACAGCATTTAATTTTAGTAAAAAAAGATATACTTCTTTGATCTCCAAAAAGTAGACCGTTTTCGAAATAAACGCCGTTTTTATTAGATTCCGCATTAACACTTAATCTAAAATTTAATTAACAACGATAAAGTTAGAAAAGGCTATTGATTATAATAAATGTTCAAAATGTTCACCATACACTAGGACGTCTAATTCTTTTATTTAAATTTTGCCTGACTCCAAATAATAATTCTTCTTGGGCCCTAATGGTAGTGACTCCTTCCACAATCTTTTGCCACAATTCATGACGGTTATTTATTTTATTTTTATACACAAGTGATTTCAAGTAGCCCCAAAAATAAAAATCTAAGAGGTTAAGATCGGGATTACGCTCAGGCCACGGATATTCACTACCTCTACCAATCCATTTATGAGGATAAACATCGTCCAAGTAATTTCTGACTTGCAGTGAATAATGTGCCGGTGCACCATCGTGCATATACCAACAGTCAAGTCTTAAATTTAGGGGCACATCTGGAGGAATGGGTAGATCATTCCTCAAGAAATTTAGATAACGTTCTCCATCAAGCTTAGCTGGCAATTCAATCCCCAAAGATACCACACCAAATATTTATTGAAAACTCATGTTGAAAATGGTGTTCTTGGAAGGCATGAGGATTTTCCATCGAATAGATAAGATTATTACGCCAATTAAAAACACCTCTCCTTGTGAACGTGGCTTATCTGTAAATAAAATGTTATTACAAAACAATGGATCATTCAATTGGCGCTCTCTGAAAAATTGACTGAACTGGAGTTTGCGGGAAAGTCTTGAGGAAGAAGATTCTGAACTGATACGGATACAGTTTTTCTTCGCGTATAATTCAATATTCACCGAAGATTTGCTTACACCAGTGGCTGCCTTAATACGTCTTGAGCTGGTTTCAGGATTTTTGGTAACACGAACCAAAATTTAATCTTCCATATCCGCTCCAATTACCCTTGGTCTTCCCGCATTTACGTTTTTTGAACAAAATAAGCCCGTTTCGCCTAATCTATCGTACAATGCTTTAAATGTTTGATGATTTAGCTGCCTTCTATCCGGATACAGATCTGCTGCGTTGCTCTTCGACTACAAAAATTTTCTTAGGTATACACCATACCATATCCCGCATCTGAGCATTAGAAAAATTATTGTGACGTGGCATTTTTAAAAGATAATAACACAATAAGAACACGAACTATAGCCAAATTATAGACTTACTTATTAATACTTCACCTTGATAGGTCGTAGTTATGATGTTTTCATCATAGGCAAAGCCTGCTGTGCAAAACTCCGATAATAATTTGTTCATGCGCAACTTAATAAAAAAATGCGTTTATTTCGAAAACGGTCTACTTTTTGGAGATCAAAGAAGTATACCTTTTTTGACTAAAATTAAATGTTGTTTTATTATTTTTACTCGCAAATGTGCGTACAGGGAGGTCAAAAAGTTATGACCATTTTAATCCCTCAATGTTGTTGTATGTGGCGCATCTAGTGGTAATGGCCAAATAGATATCATATTCGTGTTCCTCATCCCAAATAATAAGAGTACACCAAATTTCACTTTAATCTGTCCTGTGAATTTCGAGATATTTCAATAAATGTTTGTTAAAAAATTAGTTTTAACACCCTGTAGAACGAAAACCAATAACATTTTGCTAAGCGATATTGAGCTCAAACGCTTTATTTTCATATCAGGTATTCTACATTAACCTATGTCCAATTAATTACGGGACACCCTGTATAAATGATTTAGCTTCAATTAGAAAAATTCATCATGTTTGCGGATAATATAAATAATATTTTATGGAATAACAAAAATACAAATTCTTTATATATTGTAATAGAAAATGAAACTAGATAATGGTGTAACTTTAAATTGCTCTCTTTTAATAAAAAAACTAGCATCTTAACATTTAAATGTGTACTTAATAACATATTTTTAGGTGATGAAATTATAAAATCCTCTTCATGTACTAAATTTTTAGGAATTTATGTCGGTGTTAAACTGAATTTTAAAACATATATAAAAATTATGTAGTAAACCTGCAGTTAATTGTTATGCCATTAGAATACTCTTTGCTAAATAAGAAGAATTTTAAAATCTATCTATTTAACTTTAATAAAATCGATTATGAGATATGGCATTTGTTTTTGGGGAAATTATTAGTATCTATTATATCCAGGGATTTTTTGCAAAAGAAAGCAGTTAAATATATTTTTAAAGCTATGTCCAAAGACTTATTTATGTAAACCATTATTTATTTATATCAAAAAGAATTTTAACACTTACATTTATTAATATCCTAAAACCAGTATCTGTAATGTACAAGAAATATTGTCTTAATAATACTATCGGCCGAGTGACGATCACGTTGTTAAGTTTAGCAATGGACTTAACAATGTGTTAAATTTAACAAAGAGTAAAAAAACTTTTGAAAACAGGGCATAACCTTTTAAATGTTAACTATTTAACAAAAAAAATAGTTTGGGATTTTGCGTTAAAAACCAATTAAACATATAACAAAAAATAATTACCTTGCACAGAATTTGAAAAAAAAATAGGTTTGGCACTCTAATAAAATAATTTTTAAAAATTTTTTTAAACAAGCAAAACAATAGATAGCTAAAATGACTAATACTGCAAAAATTTTTTTAAAATATGATTCTTAACAGGTTTTTTAATACAATTGCTGCCTATTAAATTTAATTGATAAATTCGGGTTATATTACATCTAGAGTCGACAAAATATTTGCATTATTTTTCTAAAAAAATGTTGTTTCAATAAAATAATATTGGTTAACCTACCGCTGTTTATTATCTATCCTTTTTAAACAAATGATTAAAATATTTTTTTGTTTATTTGTGTATTTATTTATGTATAAATCAACGACCAGATATAATTTAACGAAATTAACCTAGAAAATGCTTCCTTTTTCTTAGGTTAAAGCGTGTCTAAACCTTTAACATACGGTACTAAAAAAACGTTCGAGACCCGCTGTGGTATATATCCAAGGAAGTTTAAAGGTGTATGGAAGCCCAATGCTATGGCCCATTCGATCAAAAATTGTCCAGCCCAGTATGAAAATAACTGTCAGAGTTGGCCCGCGATTCTAAGCAATAACAAAATTCCACGAAATATTTAATGTGTTGTCTACTTACACACTGATGAATCAGTGTGTTACCAACACATTATAATTTTATGAGAGCCGGAGTACCGTTTTTGGATTGATCAAAACCTTCTTATTTTAGTGATTAGTGTTTATTAAATTGTGACTATAATTTTGTGTTTATTGTTTGTTACTTATAATACCGCAACAAAATGACTAGATGTTGTATGGTTTTGTCTTGCAAATTCAAGGGTAACTACCCGTCTTTTTACCTTTAGGTAAGTATTTTTTATATTTAAATTAGGTGCTTCTTATAAGACGTAACCTTAGGTAACCGAATAAATAATAATATATCAATTATGAATAATAGAAAATGAAAATTTTATAGGAAATATTAGTAGAAAAGTAAGGTAATCTTAACTATCTTTAGATGATTTCCACAATGTTTGTGAATTTCTGTGGATTATTAAAAGAAATAAGGTTTACATTTAGGTACTTTTATTTCATTTAATAATTTAGTACACTCTTTAAAGGATCAGAATTATTGATTACTGGGCAGACCAGGCAAATTTTAATATATACAGGTCCCTCTAATTGAATGAAGGGAAGTACAACTTTGGTACGGTTTTGAGGCGCTGATTACAAATCAAAAAAAATCGGCAATGTTTCGTTTTCAGATATTCATCATCAAAATTGAAAATCAAACTAACCTTATTTACACTATTCTCCTTCTTTGCTAAATTCTTGATTTTTACACTAAATTGGCACACAATATTTCAAACACCTTTTAAAATTTTTTTTATGTTTATTTTACACCTTTTTACACTTTTATATTTTAAAGGGAATATCAGCTTTCCTGGAACTTAAAAGTTCGCAATTTATGGAAAAGATGTAAACAAAATAAAAATACAAGGTTTAAAAGGTGTTTATAAATATCGTATGCCACTTTATAGTAAAAATCAAGAATTGTGTACAAAAAGAAGGTAGAATATAGTGAAAATAAGGTTAGTTTAATTTTCAACTTTGAGGATGAAGATCTTGAGACGAATGTTCGCAAAATATATTTTTTTTAGATTTGTAATCAGCGCCCCAAAACCCCTGTATACCAAATTTGATCAAAATCGGAAAGGAGGCAACTTTCGAGACAATACCATTTGTTTAAAAATAAATTGATTTTGGTTTCTTAATCTTGCATTATCAACTTTTTTAGCTCGACATACTTGTACACACATAATATTTAACGGATACTGTGACAATGGATACTCAGGTACCAAAGGTTACTAAAGTTTAACCATGTTATTCTGTCTCATGAATGTTTGTTATTAGTGAAAAGTATATGCCTAAAAAGCAGTTATAAAAATTTTCACTTTTTAATGTACAACCAGAATCTTAGGATTAGATTAAACTCATTTACACTATCTTGCCCTTCTTTTATCACAAAATGGTGATAAGTACATAATACTATCATACAATGTTTGAAATTTATTTTAAAAAATCGTGTTTTTATTTATTTACAAGATTTTTGGTAAAAATACAAAACTTCCAAAAATATCGACCATTTAAATAGAAGGCAGTAAAGTGGCGCCATATTCTTTCCATATTATATCAGTGATATAAAATCTAATATTACACAATAATTTTAAATATTCTATAGTAGTATCCTTTAATAACCAACAATTTTGTGCAAAAAATAAAAAAAGTGAAGTGGTTACATTTGATGATGTCAATTTTATAGATAGAACAAAGAATTATGGAAATCCGGCCCTGACCTACTATTCATTGCTACAAATTCCGTGCGGGCCAACCCCCTATTCGCATTTTCGCCTGCACGCCTGGACAATTTGTTCTACAGTATTGGGCTTCCATACACCTTTAAACTTCCTTGTATATATCCGATTTGACCCAACGCAGTCCAGGTTGTAAAATTTGATCTAAGAATTTTGCATCGCAATAATAAGATGTTTTTGATTTTAGAAACTGTCCATATACAGGGTGTTAATAATTTTTTTAAAAAAGTGAGTTTTTCATCATTATTTGTTATTACTCTTAGATGTTTTTATGAAATTTTGTACACATCTTTTTCATCATTAAGTAACATTTTTTGAGATTAAATATATATTTTTTTTAATTTTCACCAGTGACGTCCGGACGGGGTTTGAACTGACAATTTTTAAAGAAAAAAATTATACTTCACTGATTTTTCTAAAGACCAAAACTATTTTAAAAATCCCTATTTATTTTGGAGCAAATTTGGTTTTCAGATTTACTTTCGTACGACGTACCGTTTTCGCGTAAAAAAATAAAAACCAAAAATTTTTTTTCTTCAGTTCATTGCGACTGTTTTTGGTATTTGTAAAAATTTAGGGTAACTTTTTATACGAGAAGCTAAATTTTTATTTCACCAGTGATGTTCCAAAATAAATTTTAAAAACAGTTTTAATCTAGAAAAATCAGTGACGTACCATTTATTCTTCAAATATGTCAGTTCAAACTACCCGTAGATGTCACTGGTAAATTTAACTTTACGTCAAAATACTTCTTAATAATGAAATTTCATAAAAATATTTTAAAGTAATAACAAATTATGATGAAAACTCACTTATTTCTAAATATTATACCCAGTAGCTCAAAAACTACGAGGTTTAGGACATATGTTGATATAAACTTTTCTACTTAAAAGCACCCGAGAATTCACACCCTGTATTATCGGCACTTAATTAATTAACACCCTGTACATATAATAATTTTTACACGCAAGCTAGAGTGAGTTTCTAGTCAAGCATTTATGGAGTTTGGAGTAGCTCAAGACCGTTTTCACTCTGTTACCGTAATAAAAAGTGTCATGCACATTAATTACTATTTTTTATTGTTAAACTTTTTGAAGCCAACCATGTTTCAAGGTGCGAAAAAATTAGACTAGAAAGCTACTCATATTATCCAACTCGACCTTCGAGCATATACTGCTAGAGGCAGTCTTGCTACTTGGTCGTGCAAACAATGTGCGTAAGATAGAAATAAAAATAAGAGTACCACATTTCCCTCTTGATCTACGGGCTGATTAGTCAGCGGGGAATGGTATATACCATGCCGACCAATCAACATACCGAGCGGGGTATATACTCCTAAAATAAAAGTACAACTTTTCGCTCTTGCTCTACGTGTTGAGTAGTCGACGTATTTTTTTAGTATTTTGTCTACTCAAAATGTAATGCTACCTGAATGTTAAAGGAACATTTTTTAAGTTAGGTTCAAGTAAAAATGTTAATACTTAGCTTTAGATTTTGGGTAGTTAGGATAGATCAATATTTGTTACTACGTTTGTAATAAAAGTATACAGTGTGTCCCAAATTGGTGGGGAATGTATGGGGATCTTGGAAACCACGATTGATAGAAAATCGATTAAATGGGGAAAGTTTTAAACAATTATGTTAGTAAGCTAATCCCGTCTACTACGTGGTTTTATCTATTTAGGTTTTTGAGAAATTTGAAAAAAACCTGAAACATGCATTTTCGAAAATCGGCTATATTTTTTTTATAAGTGAAATTTTTTTAAATCTGTAAAAACTTCTTTCAAAGCAACTTTTTTTGTAGAATATGACCAAGTAGTCAATTTTTATTTTCTACGTTTCGGGTTTTTAGAATCATCATCAACTTTATTTTTTCATATGGATGCCATATTGGATTTTTACGCAGCCAAATAGTGCTTTTTATTCTGATTTCAACAATGTATAACATGTTATAATTTAAGAGTTTATAACTTCATTTATTTCAAAAAACAAATATTTTCTCAGTTGGCCTTGGTTCTGGCGAACGTCATTTTTTTTTTGTAAGCAATAAAATATTAGTAATTGGCAAATTAGATAATCTGAACAGATATTTTACAGAAATGGGTTCCGAACATAGCTATAACGTTAATACCTGTTACAATAAAACTGCACGTAACAAGTTAATTGAAACAAGTGAAAATAAAAACAATGAAAAGTGGCTAAACTAATATTCCTACTAAAATGAAGATGTAAAATAACGACCTAAAATTCAAAATGTTGTCCTAACTACAGTATGACTGGTTGACCTAAGTATGTGGAATTATCTATCAACATCCCTTGCTAAAGATGTTGGATTTTCTTTAAAATGTTGGTTAACTGCAGCATCTCGTTGTCGATTTTCTTTAACGTACTTCTTAGGTCGTGGTTTTTTAAAATTTTCGAATTTAAACAAATTTGTAACCAGTGTTCGAAAGTATGTTAGTTTAGGATGCTGCCTTTCAGGAATATTGTCGAAAGTTTTATTAATAATTCTTTTGCTTTTAAAATTACGTTGCAAAATATCAAGTCTTTTCTTTAAATAATTAACCATTTTACCAAGTTGAAAAAATTTTAATAACGTACCCGAGCTACTGCGAAAATATTTGTTTTTTGAAGTGGATGAGGTTATAAACTCTAAACTATAACATGTTATACATTGTTGAAATAAGAATAAAAGCACTTTTGCTGCTGAAAAAATCCTATATGGCCCATATGAAAAAGTAAAGTTGATGATAATTCATCAACTTTACTTTTCATATGGGCACCATTACTTTGTTGTAACACGGTATTAACGTTATAGCTATGCTCGCGAACCCATTTCTGTAAAATATCTGATCAGCTTATCTATTTTGCCAATTACTAATATTTTATTGTTTACAAAAAAAATGACGTTCGCCGGAATCAAGGCCAACTGAGAAAATATTTGTTTTTTGAAATAAATGAGGTAATAAACTCTTAAATTATAACATGTTATACATTGTTGAAATCAGAATAAAAAGCACTATTTGGCTGCGTAAAAATCCAATATGGCGTCCATATGAAAAAATAAAGTTGATGATGATTCTAAAAACCGGAAACGTAGAAAATAAAAATTGATCACTCGGTCATATTCTAAAAAAAAGTTGCTCTAAAGAAGTTTATACAGATTTGAAATATTTTCATTTATAAAAAAAAATATGGCCGATTTTCGAAAATGGATGTTTCAGGTTTTTTCAAAATTTCTCAAAAACCCGATTAGATAAAACCACGTAGTAAACAGGATTAGCTTACTAACATAATTGTCCAAAACTTTCCCCATTTAACCGATTTTCTATCTATCGTGATTTCCAAGATCCCCATACATTTCCCACCAATTTGGGACACACTAGAGATGTCGTAAGTAGTAAAGTAGAAAAATGTTGAAAATATTATTTATTAAAAATTTTGCTGGTTTTGTTAAAAGGAAAAAACGTCAAATTTTATTAAAAGTAAAAATTAAAGTAGTGGCTATTCTATCTCTGAATTAATCAATAAATTGTAATAAGCATGAGTTAGATTAAAGAACCTTTTTAAGAAACAATTTAAAGAATTTTTGCAGTTTTTGTTGGTCATTTAAGCTATCTATCGTACTGCTTGTTTTTGAAAAAAATATTTAAAATGACTTCGTTAGAGTCTATGTATTTTATACTCCGTGCAAGGTAAATATTTTCTTATATGTTTAAGTGATTTTTAAAGGAAAATTCCAAACTAAATTATCTATTGTTATCTAGTTGCCTTCAGCTGTGCTACGTTGTCAAGTTTTTTCATTTTTCGCTCTTTGTTAAATTCAACCAAGGAAGTTTAAAGGTGTATGGAAGCCCAATACTGTAGAACAAAATTGTCCAGGCGTGCAGGGCAGGGGGATTGGCCCCGCGGAGTTTGCGCAATGAATAGTAGGTCAGAGCCAGACTTCCATAATTCTTTGTTACTATCTATAAAGTTGACATCATCAAATGTCAAATTCAAGCATTCACTGTTTTTTGCACAAATTGTTGGTTATTAAACGATACTACCATAGAAATTTAAAATTATTGTGTAATATTGGATTTTATATCATCTGATATAATATGGAAAGAATAGATGGCGCCACTTTAAGCCTTCTATTTAAATGGTCGATATTTTAGGGAGTTTTTGTATTTTACCAAAGATCTTTGTAAATAAATAAAAACACGATTTTTTTAAAATAAATTTGAAACATTGTATGCTAGTTTCATGTACTTATCACCAATTTTGTGATAAAAGAAGGGCAAGATAGTGTAAATGAGTTTAATCTAATCCTAAGATTGTGGTTGTACATTAAAAAGTGAATTTTTTTATAACTGCTTTTTAGGCATATACTTTTCACTAATAACAAACATTCATGAGACAGAATAACAGTGGTTAAAATGTTTAGTAACCTTTGGTACCTAGGTATCCATTGTAACAGTAACCGTTAATCCGTTAAATATTATGTGTCTACAGTACGTCGAGCTTAAAAAGTTGGTAATGTAAGTTTAAGAAACCAAAAATCTATTTTTTTTTAAACAAATACAGAAAAAGCAAAAAGAAACTTTAACATAAAATTGTACTTTCTTTTATTCAATTAGAGGGACCTGTATATAATAAAATTTGCCTGGTCTGCCCAGTAATTAACAATTTTGATCCTTTAAAAAATGTACTAAATTATTAAATGAAATAAAAGTACCTAAATGTAAACCTTATTTCTTTTTAATAACCCACAGAAACACACAAACATTGTGGAAATCATCTAAAAGATAGTTAAGATTGCCTTACTTTTCTCACTGCTATTTCCTATGAAATTTTCATTTTCTATTATTCATAATTGATATATTATTATTTATTCGGTTACCTAACGTAACGTCTCATAAGAAGCACCTAATTTAAAAATAAGAAATACTTACCTAAAGTGAAAAATGCCGGGTATGTTAACCTTAGATTTGCAAGACAAAACCATACAACCTCTAGTCATTTTGTTATATTATAAGTAACAAACAATAAACACAAAATTATAGTCACAATTTAATAAACACTAATCACTAAAATAAGGTTTTATCTATCCAAAAAACTTCTGCAACCACAAAATATAATACACAAAGCAAAACAATCGAAACTAATACAGCTCTCATAAAAGTATAATGTGTTGCTAACTACACACTGATTTATCAGTGTGTAAGTAAACACATTAAGTTATTTCGTGGAATTTCGTTATTGCGCAAAATCGGCGGGGCCAACTTTGACAGTTATTTTCATACTGGGCTGGACATTTTTTGATCGAATGGGCCATAGCATTGGGCTTCCATACACCTTTAAACTTCCTTGAATTTAACCCATTGTTAAGTCCATTGCTAACTTTGGTAACGCTGTCGTCACTCTGCCGTAAGAATTCTTCGCACAATACAAGACAAAATTTTCAACTTTATTTTCCAAATCTATGTTTTAGTGTATTAAAAAAATCCATATTGTATGATTTGGGAAAAATATTTAATTTTAATTAATTTACCTCCTAGTATTAAGG
This sequence comes from Listronotus oregonensis, assembly GCA_019359885.1. NCBI lineage: Eukaryota > Metazoa > Arthropoda > Insecta > Coleoptera > Curculionidae > Listronotus > Listronotus oregonensis. The sequence goes on from JAHBCN010008066.1 coordinate 33,116, forward strand.
TAGGTAGGTAGGTAGGTTTAAAGTGAGTGGGTATAACACCCTTCCACCGCGACCGATCGGTCTATGTGGCTCACACCCTTTTATATTTCTCCACCAGGTCCAGACTCCTATAAATCTGATGATCTGTTGGAGAGAGATCCTTCACCTCCCCCGGCAACAAGGTATCATTGCCGAGGATTGCGAATCTTAGTCGTGGCATTGCTGGGCACGTGCACATATGTGTTCTGCCGATTCATCCCCCTTCATGCTAGTATTAACATATAGTTCAAATTGTCCGTCAAAAACCTATTGTTGGAAAAGGCTAATTACGTATTGTCTAAATACTTTGAAGATAATGTAGAATAGATTTATTGCATGAACCATTATATTGCTCTTTTTCTTTTAATATCATATAATTTATTATTACTCCTTGTTTTTATCGCAGTTCTATTTTACTCTTCTTTGTCGAAAAGATGTATGATCTTACATAATAATAAAGCAGTATTATTATTATTATATGATTTCAAACCACGGCTTTGCACTCCCTCTAAGGGGAACATTCACTCATCCCAGACATTCAGATATCAAAGGATTGAGCTCTGTGGGAACCCTTTCCGTGTTGTCGGGCTCTAGGTGACGTTATGTTCTGCTGTATTCCCCACAAATTTCCGGACAGTCCAGCGGTCGCGAGTAGCACCTGCCCAGCACACATAGCCTTATACAGATGTTCACCGAGACCTAGTCCCTTGATGTTTGTAAAAGAGTCTTTGGTATAAAGCCAGTGGTTGATAAAATAATGGTGATCGTTTGGACGTTATTCATTCCCACTGTCTTCTTATTTGTGTTTCTAGGTTTCTGTACTTGGCAATTTTTTCATTGTATTTCTCCCATCAGTTGTTGTTGTTCGGGATAGCGACATCGATCAGTGTTGTTTCCTTCCAACTTTATCCACCAATACAATATCTGGTCTATTGTGAGCAACAGTTTGGTCTGTAAGTAGTTCTATCCGAGTACAGCTTAAATTCGTTGTTTTCGAGAATAGGTTCAGGTATACTTGTAGTAAGGCAATTTTGCAGTCTGTAAAAGCTTTAGCTTCTCTACCAATTAATTTGATGGAGTATCTTGGCTGCTGAATCGTGTCTTTCCTTATACTCTGATGCTGCAAATGCTTGGCAACCCCCCGTTATATGCTGGATTGTCTCCGATGTTTGACATCCATATCTGCATCGATCGTTCTCTATAGACAGGTCTCTAACGATATGCTTTAGATAGTTTTTCGTTGGAATAACCTGGTCCTGTATAGCCAATAAGAAGCCTTCAGTCTCTGGAAACATCTTCCCCGAAGTCAGCCAGTAGTTCGACGCGAACTTGTCGACATTTTCTGGGTGACCTCATTGGGGTGACGTCCATGAAGAGGCTTCTCCAACCAGGCTTTTGCAGCTTCTCCTGGTCTGTTTGATGGTGTCTGCGCATTTCACGATCCATCCAGTCGCAACGGTGCTGAATCGTCGGCTCCGCATATTGCTTGGTGTATCGGGGAAGAATCTGCCAGTCCTATGGAAATAGCTACGTAAGTTTAGTATTTTGTTGGTCTAATTGCTTACCTATATCCGCAATCCTCTTCCGCCTAGATATCGTGGAAGCGTTGTTCGTTCAGGTGCACTACGAGGTGATGTTTGTCTGCCTTTGTAAGGAGTGTTCTAATCTTTCTCTGTAGCTTATCGATGTCAGTTTTACTCCATTCCACGATTCCAAATGAGTAAGTGAGTGCGGAGCATGCGTATGTGTTAAGCGCCTTAAACAAATTTTTGCTATTTAGATTAGTTTTCGACCTTTCTTACCCTTCTGATAAACTCGTTTGTTAGTTCGTCCTTTATTGTTCGCTGGTCGATTCTTTGCGCTTGTTTCATTCCCAAGGGTACTTATAGGATCTCTTCGGCCTCCATTGCCGCGATGTTCTGACCGTCTTGCATTTCAAATGCACCCGGTTGTATCTTCCGCTCTAACTATGTTTAGGACGCGGCATTTGTCAAGTCCGAACCGCATCCCTATATCTCCGGAGAACTCTCGACGATTTTGAGCATTTGCTCAAGCTGATTTTTCGTAGCTCCCATCAGTTTAAGGTCATACATATACAGCAGATGATTCAGCCTTATTACATCTTCGTTGTTGTTCCTAATGCTAAAGCCATACTTAGTTGAGTTAAGACGGCGTGAGAGTGGGTTCATTGCAAGGCCGACCACAAGAGCTTAATGAATCACTCTGAAATATACCCCCTTCGTATTGGAATAGTGCCAGTTTCGATGTTGTCGCTGGTACTTGCAGTTGGATTTTAGTTCTCCACGTTAACATGATGTTTTCTAAAAAGGACACAATATAATTATCGACCTTATATATCCTCAGTATAGCCGCATTATTATTATTATTATTATTATTATTACTAATTTTATGAACCCAATTTGTGTTGTTTATAGTTATTTATTTGCGCAAGAGGCACTTGGTCGTCCATTTTTTCGAAAAAAACTAGTCATGTGGCCACAAAGAAAGTATAAAAACCATTCGTTTAACCGAAGTCTTAGCTGAAATAAGGATAACAAACAAGCGCTATTGGATCATTCTTTATCAAAACAAAGACAACTGTCAAACATCTTGTCCAACCACTGACTATTACTAGGAAACATTTTAGATGAAACAAATAAATAAAAGCTTTGATAAATGCTAAATAAAAAGCAATGTAGGGTTCTTAGATCCTAATACATTTATTCATTTAATTTTGAACACACTGTATATATCGAGAAAAGGGTTTTTTCCCTTTAATCTTATCTATAAATGAGAAATAAGATTAGGATTTGCAGCAAGAAAGTGTCGTAGCACGGCACCATATAAAGTAGGTCCGATGTCAGATAAGCAAAACAACCTTCTGGATTAGAAAGTAACGTGTCGCATTTTAAAAATAACTTTTAGCTTTGGTTGTAATGTAACATCCTGCTGCAAAATAAAAAAAAATGATATTATACAGCAAGTATCAAACATTTCACATAAAATTAAAAAAATAATAATAATTTTAGCTTCGACCATAATTTTTTAGGCAACCCACTCGCAATACATTAGCAATACAAACATAAAAAAACATTGAACATACAATAAAAACAAAGAATTTAATAAATCAAAAAGCTGTCGGCATGATTTGATAACAACCAAATAATAAACTGAAATGCTTCTAGTATTTTAGCAAAAAAACTTGTTTCAAAAAATTAAAATTAAAGTTCATATAAATTAATAAATATTATTAATTGTGTAACACCAATAAAAGTTAAGTTAAATAGTTGATGGTTACCTTTGCTTAATGCTGAGTAATTTTCAGAATACTTTAAACCAATTATCACAACATCGTTTTTAATTTAATTTTTTTAAATAAATATATCAATTACAACAAATTAATGTTACGTATGACATTACGTCAAAAATTAGATTTTAGAATCTTTATAACTTTTGTCAAAATTCTAACAATTTTAATCTTTATTTTTATTAAATTTTCAGTTAAGATTTTAAATTTTATTTTTATCTTAAAAACGGTGGCAGGTTTGCCACCAAAACAAAAATAAGTATTTAGGCTTTTGGGGGTTTTCTGGGGGTTTTATTTTCCGTTTCGGATGATCTGCTAGTTCAGAGAAGTAAATGGGACTGAGTAGGTCAGTGTCTTTATTCTGGAACCTTGACCGAAGAACCGAAGGTCTTATTGTGTAAAGTTTCTTTTGGCGTGTAACCAACAAGGAATTTTAAATTACTTGACAGGTGTCTTACGATAATGAACATATTTAAAAGCTAAAATCTGTTTTTGTGAGATCTTTTTTTTGTGTGTTGCAATAAATTTTGACAGTGTAATTACCTTTGACAATTACTTTCTTGCATATATAATGGTCAATAAACCAGTTTATCTAAAATGGGATAAAGAAGCGCGATAGCTTTTCTGCCGAAATAAATTTTCGAAACAAAAAAACTAATATTGGACCGCAGACCTTGTTAGTCTGACCTCATAACGACTTAAAGTTTACGTCTAAACTTTAAGTCGTTATCACGCCAAAAATATTGTTTTTAAAATAATATATTTAAAGAAAAAGGAAAAGGTTGAACGATATTTAAATCCAAATAAATTTTAAGAATAGAGGCCTATTAATATTAATTTTTTGAAAGGTAACGAGACTAAAAACTAATAATATTTTTTTACAATCGTCAGTAAAAGTTTGATTTTTAATGCATGCTGTCAGTGTCTAAAATGTTATTTTATGACACTAGTGTTAAAAGCACTTGCGCTAAAAGTGATTTACTTTTAACACAGATAAGAAATAACAGAAACGTAACACTAAGATCAAAATTAATTATTTATTTAATTAAAAGAACAATTACTGTAAATACAACGAAAATAAGAAACTCCATGGCCATTATGGTCAATCTCTTTGGTGGTTATTATACAATTGACTTTGGTAAGCTATGTACCCGGGCAGGATGCAATATCATCCACCCAAGTTTTGGACAAAATTTAATCAGCAATTTTCTTTTTCTTGTAGTGAGTCTTCTATATAACCCTTTGTTACTGTACTGGACTTTCATCCACCGTGTCTCTTTATTGTATTAAGATTAGCACCAGAGTCCGCCAACACAGTAAAGATGGGAATCAGGCAAATTTAGAAATTTAGCTATTTGGCAGGCATTTTACCAAATGTTTTGATTCCAACTGGAGTTATGGCACATTTATCCTTTAAGCATCTTATAAAACCTTTAAAATATTCACTGGACAAAGGGCTATGTACTTTTTATAGTAGTTCACATACAAGGTGCCACTAATTACAAAAGTTCGTTGCACATTAGTTTTTGTGTCTGGTATATGCACAATTAGTGAAGTTCCTAAATCTTTGATGTTATTAAATATTGAATTATACAGTTTTTTTCGACGACAGGCTCTAAGTACACCATAAGATATATTTTATCCGGGGCTTCTGCGAGAAATTTGTCGATTTGATATTTTGTCAATATTTTAGACTTATTTGATCGAAAACCCTCTCCCATTTGCTTTAAAAAGACAACTAGCTAGTAATATCTGCTTATGTCCTGATTATTTATGTTTATCATCGCCTTTAACATGAAGTTATTTGACCGAAACGTAGACGATTTCCATTTTTTGGACTTTTCTTCAAAGTTCAAGAAGCAACGGAACAAGGAGCACTTTTTCACTAGCATTCTTGCCACTAACATTTTTCTGATCACAGCATTTTAAGAAACGATCGTATTTAAATTCGTATTGTTGCTTTGACTTATTAGGCAATAATTCAAAAGTAGCTTTATTGACAGCTTCTTTGATTTCCATCGGGAGATATTCATTTTCTTGATTACTTTTCATCGAACAAGAATTCGCGATTATTTGACGTTACTTATCGACAAAGACAAATTAACAAATTCGAATCTTCGCAACTTATGGATTAATTAAATGAAATTAAATTTTAAAAATTATAATAATGTCGACAATAACAAAAAAAAACAATAATTTGGACTTTTAATGGTGTTTGTAGAAAAAATAGTGTATGATATACGTGCTAAAAGTGATTTTATTTTGTTCGAATTTCCCTTCTCACAAAATAAAATGTTACTTTTAGCACTTATATCTTATATCATAAATAACTATTTTTATATTTCCTTTAAAATAAAATTAATTACAATTTAATCTTGCCATGTGCAATATCGATTCGGATCCGGTTGTTCGCTTACGTCTCACACGTCCTAAATATATTATTCCTCATGTTGCCAGACTTCATTTTAAGCAACATATTTCTGTCTGTCAGAAACTGCGATAACTATGCTAATTGTTCAGTGAAATGTGCGACTACCGCTGGCTGGAGAAAGAGTGATATGTCGGAAAGAGAAATAATGCCGATGTCACTTTCGGGACATATTAATGAAGTTAGATAAAATTAGTTTTAATAATAATTGCAAAGCTTTGTTTTCATTTATTATAAAGGACGATTTGCGCATTTATACCCGAACGGGATTTTTTTAAATTGTTAATCGACGAAATCCTTTTGATGGAAATCCTTTTTTAATTTATAAAAATAAAACACTTAAAGTGATATTTCCACTGTTTATTGGTATATATACAATATTTTCGCTATACAATTTTCCTCGGGCGTATGAACGAAAAAAAAATAAAAATAAAGAAAAAACGGATGAACCAAAATTACCTGTTTTAAATTAATTCCATAACTATTTGTCGGGGTGTTGTTATACAAATTTAATAAAGGGACGGGTTTGTTTCTAATTGACCATTAAGGGAAATTCCTGTATTTTTAATTCTGTTTATTTCTAGGCTCTCAAAACAAGATTTTTTTTCCCTTTATTTAAATTTAAAATATTAAAATCATCATAAAAGTTGTGTTTTCTTGTAATAAATTTTGGTATGCAGAGTCTTCCTTTTGGTTTATAAAAGTTTTTTTATTTCCATTATACGTTTCTTGAACGACCTTCCGGTTTGACCTACATAACACTTATCGCAAGAACCACAATTTTGCTTATAAATACCCGACTTTAGGTTTTTTTCTATCTTTTTTCATTGTTCTTTATTAGAAGTGGAAAAAAAAAAAGCATTAATTTTTTAGATTTGACTATTAACAGAAATAAAAACAAAAATGAATTCTCTATATACCACAAAAAGGGCTTTACCGATATGACATACATTCTTCTTCTTTACACCCCAGCACTCACAAAAAAGCAGCTTACCATAGCATGATACACAGGCTAGTCAAGTCCCATTAAACAAAAAAATTTTGATAAAGAATTAAATATATAAAAAGATTAATTAATAATGGTTTTTATTCAAATTTCGTTGACAAAATACTTAAAAATAAACTTTCAAAAAAACTCATGAAACATTTTCCCAACTAGTACAAAAAACAAAAATAAAAAAATTTTAAATGTATCACTTATTTTGGCAAACCTTCTGAAAAAGTATCAAAATATATCATATCCGATAACATAAACATCTCATACAGAACAGTAAATAATTTGGGTAATTACAAAAAAAACAAAAAGAAAAATAGATAAAAACCTAAAGTCGGGTATTTATAAGTAAATTTGGTTCTTGGATAAGTGTTATGTAGGTCCAACCGGGAAATCGTTCAAGAAACGTATAATGGAACATAAAAAATCTTTTTTTAAAACCAAAAAGGGAAAACTCTGCATACGCACAACATTTATTACAAAAAAAAATCACAACTTTATGATGATTTTAATATTTTACATGTGCTAAATAAAGGTAAAAAACTATCTTGTTTTGAGAGCCTAGAAATAAACAGAATTAAAAATACGGAATTTCCCTTAATGGTCAATTAGAAACAAACCCGTCCCCTTTTTAAATTTGATAACAAACCCCCACAAATAGTTATGGT
>JAHBCN010008067.1:0-40519 GCA_019359885.1 Listronotus oregonensis
TTCTTGTTAATGAAATGGGGCACGCCCAATTAAAATGCCCAGTAAATCAATATCTTCTCCATTATAACTGCAGTTTTTTATGTTTTGATTTACCAATAACTGTTTCAATGATAAGAATATCCGCATCATTTCAGGCCTGTTTTGTAGTGATATTAACAGCTTGTAACTTTTAAATAAGCATCCCCAAAAACCCCCGAGTAACGATTTTCGAGCGATTTTTCCGAGTTTCCAGTCGTTCTTATAATATTGCAAGTAATTATGCAATTGCAAAATGCATTTATTGCACCAGAATGCATTTTTCGAAAAATAGCATAACCACACAATATAGACTTTTTTTGGAGCTTTCTGAACACAATGCAGAAAACCGCATCTCGATATCTGCTTGCCTTGAAAATTTCCGATTTCGACACGAAGTAGTTTTGAGGAAAACGCGTTAAAAGTTTTAGGTGCAGTAACAAGTATAAAAATCCTAACTTACCATTAATCTGCGATTCCAAGACTAAAATAAATATAATGTAAGTAACTACATAATTTTTCCCCAAACTTGTTTAAACTTGTCTCTACTTGTAAAAGCATACATTTATATGACGGGTCTCAGGTATCAAGCCGACAGAACACAATAGGGTCAGCATCGGAGCGCTCGGCTCAGCGCTCCGATTATCTGCCTCTTCTACAGTCTGTATCTTTATATTAGCCTCAAATTTTGAAAAATCACCTAACCACCATATTCTAAACATAAGGAAACAATTTTTGCAAAACGCCTTACCTAACGCGCTTGCTTCTAATTGCTATTACTTTAAAAAGACTTCGAATTTTGAAATGTTTAAACGCTTAAAATATTCTTAAAAGTATAAACAATAATTTAAACCCAAAAAAATAATTCTTTGGAAATTTTAGGGTGGTGTAATATTAAAAATGCGAATTAAAGAAAAAAAATGAGATGCCTTATTTTACATAAAAGTCTAAAACTAGCAATACTTTTTTAAATGTTGACTAGTCTTAATGCTGTATCAATACATTCTTAAAGTAACTTTATTAAATTTAATGTTTATCCATGTACTAAAAGCGACGTGTAAGATAAGGTAATATAAAGTTTTGTTATTTAAACACCAAATTCATAGCAGTAAGTTTTGAGGTCTTTAGTTTTATCTACGACAAATGCCAATTCCAGCTTGACAAATTGTTGAGTGTAACCACAGAAAAATAACTTTTAGGTATGTGAGGCAACCCGTGTAATCTTTCGCCACAGCGCAGCGTTCGATAAATTAAATTTTCTGTAGCGTTCTTTGGACAACCAAGCGTTAACTAACTACATACTGATACAAGTCGCAATTTGCAAGTGGTTAACTCGGTTTAATCAATATACCGTTGTAAATCAATAACACAAAAACAATACAAATATAAAAATATTTTGGCCACAAACAAAATTTGACTAAATAAAGAATAAACGTGTGCGAAATTGGTTTATACGCACATGGCAACAATATTCCTTATGAGGTTTATTAATCCTAAATTAGACAATTTAAACATTGAAACAGCAAAAATCCTTTTTGCAATTATATGTTCTGCTATGTTAACTAAGGCCATGAAAAATAACTACAGTAGTGGCATATTGTGTTTTTTTTTTACTTTTCACGATATAGACCCACATAGGTAGCAATAATACATTTTAATATATTAAAAATAATATTGGATCATTTACATTAAAATATAAGACATAAAAAACAACTGTAGCAGTATCTTGTGTGTTGTTTTTTTTATCAAATTTTCACGATATAGACCCACATAGGTAGCGTTAATACATTTTAATATATTCAACATAATATTCGATCATTTTATCTTAAAATTTAGGACCTTATTGCAGGTGCATTATCTAAAAGCTAACCAAAACAATTTTCATCAATTTAAGTAAAATCGTGTTACTTTCTGTTTTAGTTTTCTTCCAATATTTACTTGAAGAATTGCATTAGGAACTATTTTAGCAAAATTTCTTATGTCATAAAAATCAGAGTGTCCGATTTTATCGATTTTTTTTCTATTGGAGTCATAGAAATTTAATTAATAACCTATAACTTTTTGTTATAAAACAAAATAATGTATTTTTAACGTAGTAAGTATTAGTTTCTATAATAGTAAACATTTGTTAACTTATCAAAATAAAACCAAATACCTTGATGCATTTTGTATCTCGTCGTTGTATTATGTAATAATTAAATTAAGTTCCTTAATGTGCACTTTAACATTTGACGAACCTATTATTGTATCGATAACACAACTCCACAAAAAAAAAAAAATTCCCCACTCGAATTTGACATACTTACAAGTTTTTGGGGTCGCTGAAACCTAATCCAAGCTCAGAATTGCGCCATCACATCAAGTTTTTTTTTTTAAATTACGAAAACCTTGAATTTAGGTTTGACAAGTCCGATAAGCTGTGGCTACATAGCTTGAGTGATGAATAAAGATGACTTTACTTTAGCTTTAGGTATGACCTAATGAAAAAAATATTTTCAGAAAATTCTAAAAAAAAATCATACAGGATTTTTAAAGCTGCTTAATAGGATAAAATAGCTACGACTGTGACCAGTGTGATCCTTACCTCAAATTTTGGTCTTAGATATAATTAAAAGATGAAATATCGTCCAAAAATTCTAAAAATACGGATGTTTCTGACATCCTAGACTAAATAAAAGTGCAAGGAATGTGATTAATATGATCGTTACCTTGTATTGAAGTATAAGATGTAACCAAATAAATTGAATAACCTGAAAAAATATGAATAATTTATTAACAGGATTCTATATTTCCACTAAGATCCCAGATGTCCACTAACCATTGGAATCTTGTGAATTTATCTGGAAAATAATTATTTTTCAGATAAGCTCAGCAATTACAGTGAAGAGCAAGGCGAGGAATGTTACCAACACATGAAAGATATGGAAAGAAGATTTTAGGACTGTAGGGTAAAACAATGAAGGCAGGCTACTGCTGAAATTTATAAGAAATACAGAGAAAAAACATTAACGGCGTTCACTCCGCAGATCTTTTGAGAATAGGCAAGTGCGTTATCATAAAAGGGCTAAGGAAGATGAATGCATTTGACCTAAAAAAAAGCACAGTTCCAATCACCTCGAAGAAACTTTACGAGAATCTAAGAGTTAATTATATCTAAGACCTAAATCCGTAGCTCTTTTATCCTGTTAAGCAGCTTTAATAATCCCTGTATGATTTTTTAAAATTTTCTAAGGATATTTTACTCATTAGGTCATACCTTAAACCTAAATGCAAGGTTTTCGGAAAAAACCTAACGTGATGGCGCAATTCTGAGCTTGGATTTGGTTTCAGTGATCCCAAAAACTTATAGTAAGTATTTCAGTGGAGAATTTTTTGATTTTTTTTTGTGGAGCTGTGTAATTCTTAATAAGACAAACCGCATCTGCAGATACATCTGCAAAAAATCTAAACTTATCACTTTTGATAAGTTAAATTTGCTGGTTTTTTAAAAACTTATAACCCTATTTTGACTTAGTTTAATCACCGTTTAATTCTAATGATAAAATTATAATTTAAAAAAATGTTTTTTAAGTAGTCTTAGTACCTCAATCTCTTTAAGAAACCTTTGACATATATTTATGTACGTTTACTTAAGGGAACTTTAAAGTTAGTCACAACATGACAAACCTATTTGCAGATGAATAATTTATGCCAAAGTACAAAAACCACTTACCGTCGTACTTCGGTTCAATACATCATGCATACCATAAACGGATAATATTACATCCTTGGAACATATTACTTCCCATTTCAAAACGCCACGATGTGTAGCGAGCTTATGCGATTTCCATAAAGTCTAATTATAATTTTAGAACAGAGTTAGATACAACGTCATATATACAAATATATGTCGTGTTATTCAGTGCTATCTGAATTATTGTGACATCAACTTGATGATTCTTTCCATTTAATATGAAAGGTATAGCCAACAGAGGTAATAAAAGTTTTTAGCTTTATTATATTTACCAGCTATTTTTAGTAAAATGTTTTATAAAATTATCTTTTTTTATAATACACCAAATCTTAGCTTTCCAAGATAAACGGCTTGCTGTTTCTACTCTCTTTTGCAAATTTTTAAGTATGGTTATAATTTGCAATAATATGGGAACAAAGAGAAATGCATTAAAAAAATTATTAGGTAGGTCTATGGAGACCGTGTTTTGGCCACAGTTGGTAAATAATATTTAGGAACTATTTAAAAACTTTTGGACAAAATAGTCTTTAGAAGATAAAATCCAATACCGCCCAAATAATAGATATTTTTTAAGTAAGATAAGGTTAGAATAGAAAGTACCAAACATACTTATTATACAGGGTGTCCCAGAATATGTGGGCAATCTCTCGGAATCTAATAGAAAACCTAAAAATATTATGACAAGTTTTCATAAACTTTTTTCCTAAGACCCTCCCCTACGAAGATACAGGTACATAACGTACGCCCCTGGAAATCGTTTTTGTTTAAATAACTTTTAAAATACTAGGCGTAATTTAATATTTTTTTTTAATGGTTACTAGATAAGTCTTATTAAAATGAACCCACTAAATCATATTTGCCTTATTTAGTTTACCAGGGCCGCACTAGCTCTGACACAATAGTAGCAATTTTTTAACACCCTGTATGTAAAGGCTCAACAAGATTATTTTTGGATAGCTTTAACCTTGATCTAAAAAAAAAAAGTAATTTTTAGTTGACATTGATAAAATCAACTGTTTACGAGAATGGTTGGTATTTTTTTTACATTATACAGGGTGTTTTCTAAATGTACGTTTATATTTAGGGAAGCAATATTTGGGTCAATTTTAGGAAGAAAACTTTATATGAACGTATGTCCTAAACGTCCTAACTTTTGAGATACTGGGTGATAAAATTTTTAAAAATTAATCATTTATTATTAATGTCTGTAATACCACTTCAGATATTTTAATGAAATTTGACATAAATGTACTATGTATCAAGAAGCATTTTTTAGTGTACCACATTTTTTTTATTTCCAACAGTGGCATTTGTACAGAATTTGACCTGCATATTTTGGCTAATAAAAAAAAGTTGTACACTGATAGATTGATACGTAGTATATGTATGCCAAATTTCATTAAAATATCTCAAGTGGTATTACAGATATTAATAATAAATTATTTATTTTTGAAAATTTTACCACCCTGTATCTCAAAAGTTAAGACGTTTAGGACATACATTCATATGAAGTTTTCTTCTTGAAATTGACCCAAAAATTGCTTTCTTAAATATTGACGTACAATAATTAGAAAACACCCTGTATAATGTAAAAAAAATTACCAACTATGGTATTTTATTTCTCGTGAACAGTTGATTTTATCGAAGTCAATCAAGAATACCTTTTTTTAGTTTAAGGTTAAAACTATAATAATATTGTTAAGCCTTTATCATACAGGGTGTTAAAAAAATTGCTATTATTGTGTCAGAGCTAGTTCATCCCTGGCAAACTAATTAAGCCAAATATGATTTGAGAGGATCATTTTAAAAAGACTCATCTAGTAACCATCATATTTTAAAAATATATATTAAATTACGTCTAGTATTTTAAAAATTATTAAAAAAAAAACGATTTCCAGGGTCGTCCGTTATGTTCCTGTATGTCCGTAGGGAGGGATCGTAGGAAAAAAGTTTATGGGAACTTGCCATAATATTTTTAGGTTTTCTATTAGATTTCGAAAGATTGCCCACATATTCTGGGACACCCTGTATACCTAAAAACTAGCTTCAGTAAACAATTTTAAATCATTACTATTTTAATTTTTGTTTTTGTTTATCCTGCGGTAGGGTAATTTTTCATAGCTTTAAAAGCACTCAAACTAAGTTTTAAAGTAATTTGTTTACTGCTTTTAATAAAACACATTTAATTAAAAAAATTCTACTTATATTTGCATTGTGTGACAAATGGTTCGCTAAGACTGTAATTTCTTCAGATGAGTAACTTAAATTATTGGTCAAAAGTATACCTATAGAGGCAGCCTTGCTGCTTGGCAGTGTCGACAAATATCAGCACGCGGAGCAAAAAAAAAGGTTATACTTATATTTTTCTTTCTTTTTCGTACCCTTGTTCGCAGGGCCGAGCGGAAGCGCTGCCTCTCTATAGGTATATGCTCGAAGAAATAAATATTAAGAAATGCACATTAAAAAAAGTTTATATATTTTTTTTTTATTTTCTAACGGTTATGTTAAAAGTTTAATATGTTTACTCTTTTTATTTTGACATAATTAAAGTTGTTGAAAGTTTATTATATATTATTAAACTTTAGACAAATATTTATTTATTTGCTAATAATAGGAGTTTTTAAGTAATGTAAGTAAAATTTTTGTCGTAAAATGTAAGGCAATTAAAAAATATATATTTTTGTCATTATTTATCATCACTCGGAGCCACGGGACGGGCGAGTTAATCTGCATGTTGCCAAATTAATCCTTTTTATTATTAATTTAGTAGTTAACTTAATTAAATGTCGACTGCGAAAGAGTTAATTCACAAATTCATTAAACTTATTTGACTCAAACTTTTAAATGATTAACATATGCAATACTTATTTTAAAATAATTTCTAAGAACAAGGTAATTTATTTTTTTCTTTAAATGACATTAAAAACGGCTTTTTAATGACACTTAATTCCATTAATTTGCTGTATGTGTGTTCATATAGAGTTCTTGACTTATCCGGCGATTCAATTCAACATCTCGCGCCAGTTCTCTTATCTCGGGTGGTGTTAATGGTAATTACTTATCCCCACTTTTAATTTGATCTATTTTGAACAGTAACTTGTCCATTTTTTTTTAAATTAAAAATGACATTAAAGGAAACACAAACAATTTAACAAAAGTCATCAGCGGTAAACATAGTAGCGAAGAGCGAGTTACCTTTGGTACCCAACCGCTGTGTTCACACGTCGTTGTCGTGGTTGGACCCAGTAGGATCTTTTGGAACATGCGCTAGAGTTGCTGGTTATCGGCAACTCTAGAACGGATTGAGCTAAGATGAAGACAAGGCTTAACTCAAGGTGTTAGCATACCGTGCTGATGAGTGAATGACATCCTGTGTCTTAAACAGGTCTCCAACGGTGCCTCTGAGATACAGGGCGACCTCTCAGAGTATCTAGCCTTACTGCGGTAATGTGGGGCTCTGCCGTGGTGGACTTTTACTTCCCTAGCTCCGCGAACAGAACCGCTTTCATAGGAACCCCTGACCGAACCGGATAAATCCGTTTTGAGAGGTGCCACTCAAGGTCACAAGCAGACAAAGGTGCGCCGCCCGATACGGGTGAATCCGTTTCTAAAAGTGCCCTAAAGTCACCCACGCCTGTTTTACGGGGAAGGGCTAATCCATCCCGAACAAACAGGTGCTTAGGAAGGATCCCTAATGCAAACAGAAGGCGGACAGAACCGCCTTTATAGGGAAAAGGGTCCCCGGGCTTTAAACAGAAAAGGAATGGACCGTTTTCATAGGGTAAGCCCGGAGATGCGGCCCCAAAAGAACATCTGGTTCCTGTGACAAGGACCTGGTAGCTACCCACGTCACTAGACCGGGAGAGGAGGGCATGACGGATCTAACGTCTGCTCGTCATACTCTCCAGGAGACAGAGACACCAGAACACATCAGAACATATTGTGCTCGTGTCCGGTAGCGACACGGGTAAGAAGATGTAACAACTCTCTCCAATCTGGTATCGGATTCATTAGAAGTCTGATCCTATTGAAAGAAATATAAAAGGTGTAAGCCACAATAGACCGAGCGGTCGCAGTGGAGGGCGTAAAAGTCCACTCACTTTAAACCTACCAACCTACCTACCTTTGGTAAATTTGTAATTATTGAGATATTGACAATAAAACGTAATTAATAAATATAAAAAAGACGATTTTGCGTAAAATTTAAACAAATTTGGATAAAAAAATTATGTTTCAGAAGGCAGACAAGAAGATTTAATGCCTTGGTTGGTTTTCTAGCTCCTGCTATGCATTGGCTTGTGCTTTTCAGCCTAGTGAAACAAATACCTATTTTTACGCACTACTCTTGGGTGCCCTTGGGTGTTTTGGAGGACAAGTGTGCTTATATAATAAAAGAATGAAACCTTGCCAGGATCTGCAAGATTTACCTACTTAAGCGACTTGATAAAATAAAAAAAAAGAAAACTAAATAAAGTAAATCATAACGTATTCAGTTGAAAAATAATCAGGTAGCAAACAAAGGGTAGAGTGTAGGAAAATAAAAGCCTGCAATATATCCTGCATAAAACAAACAGGCAATCTTTTGTCTGAAACACGCTTTGCATGTCGCCTTAAGGGTTCGTTGGATGTTCCTGACATGCAAATTTTAAGCAAGAAAGAATTTTTCCTATTTTCTTTTTGTGTACATGGGATTATTTATTTTACCTGTGTGAAATTAAAATGTCGTAATCTGTCTTAAAAGGAAATTGAAAAAAACGGCATGTATTAGGCATTGTTTTCAATTTACCGAAAACTGTGCTTACCGATAAGCAATGTTTAGTATAGGTTCTGTTTTGCAAAAAAACAAAACTTTATACACGTCTCATAGGGTTTTGTAATTTAAATAATGTTGTGGGTACTAATTTTTTTTATAAAGCTTTTAACACCCTTTATTTTATAAGTCAAGATTATGGAACTCATAATCACTTAATACAATTTGTTTAAATATCTTATTATAGAATCACATTTTTGTTTTTTTTTGCTTGGGACACCTTAACCTTATTTTTAAAAATTTTGATAAAGCTTAAAGTTGTTGACAAAATGGTATAACAAAATAATTTTGCAGTAATATTATAGTTACCCAAAATTTTAAACCTCATTTGATCGACGATGATATTAGACATTACTTTAACCACTTTCAATTTTCTGTGTTTCTACCACAAATGTAACACATATGTATAAAAAAAGGTTGCTTTTACAAAACTTTTTTTAAAATTTTTACTGGACGTTTTAAAGTCAAGGAAGTTTGAAGGTATATGGAAGGCCAATGCTGAAGAACAACATTGTCTGGGCGTGCAGGGCAGCGGGAATAGGGCAATCGGCTTCGCGGAGTTTGCGCAATGAATAGTAAGTTAGATCCGGACTTCCATAATTCTTTGTTACTATCTATAAATTTGACATCATCAAATGTTAAATTCAAACTACCTATACATTCACAGTTTTTTTTTTGCACAGAATTGTTGGTTATTAAACGATACTATTATAGAATATTTATAATTATTGTGTAATATTGGATTTTATATTATCTGATTAAATATGGAAAGAATAGATGGCGCCACTTTACAGCCTTCTATTTAAATGGTCGATATTTTTGAGAGTTTTGTATTTTTACCAAAAATCTTAGTAAAATAAATGAAAACACGATTTTTTAAAATAAATTTTAATCATTGTGAGTTTCATGTACCAATTTTGTGATAAAAGAAGGGCAAGATAGTGTTAATGAGTTTAATTTAATTGTTGTATTTAAGGATTAATATCTAAAAAATAAAACATCGAAAAAAAGTTACTTTAAATTTGTAACCAGCGCCTCTATATGCAAAAAATCATCGAAATCGGCAAGGGTCAAGAAAAATAAAAATTTAAACTGGTTATTTGTGTTTTAGGGTCATACAATATTTTATAAATTTATAATTTGTATAAAAGTACAATAAAATAGTGTCACCTTATGCAGGTAACATAAACAAATTTAACAAGAAGTATAGAATTTTTTGCATAAGAGATTGAGAAACCAAAAATCTATTTTTTATAAACAAATACAGAAAAAGCAAAAAGAAACTTTAACATAAAATTGTACTTTCTTTTATTCAATTAAAGGGACCTGATATATTAAAATTTGCCTGGTCTCCCCAGTAATTGATAATTTTGATCCTTTAAAAAATTGTACTAAATTATTAAATAAAATAAAAGTACCTAAATGTAAACCTTATTTCTTTTTAATGATCCACAGAAATACACAAATATTGTGGTAATTATCTAAAAGATAGTTAAGATTGCCTTACTTTTCTCACTTCATAATTGATATATTATTATTTATTCGGTTACCTAAGGTTGCTTATCATAAGAAGCACCTAATTTAAATATAAGAAATACTTACCTAAAGTAAAAAATGCTGGGTGTTACCCTTAGATTTGCAAGACAAAACTATACAACCTCTAGGCATTTTTTTACGATATTATAAGTAACAAACAATAAACACAAAATTATAGTCACCATTTAATAAACTCTAATCACTAAAATAGGAATTTGTATTAATCCAAAAAACTTCTGCAACTACAAAATATAATCACACAAAGCAAAATAATTGGAAAAAGCAAACCACAACGAAAATGACGAAACCAAAACGAAATATGAAATTCGCTTAAAAGGAGGGTTAATCAGACGACGACGGTTGATGGTACAGCGCGGATATAGAATTATTTTAAGTTGTGGAAAAGGTGAATCAGATTGCCACTGTTAAAATTGACGTTGGCATTTCGTTCGTTTAGGTTACTTGTCAACAGTCTTTTTATATAGTATGTGACTATCAAAAAAGATCAGATATTGATATTTTAAAATGTCTTTTAATTGATTAATTAAAAACCAATTGGCTTGAAAAACGCCAAAAAATGGCCACTTTCTAAGAAGCTAAATTATCAAGTAAATTGAAGGGAAAACCTGGTTGCTCAAGAATTGCCCAGTAAATGGCAACAATATTTTTTTTGGATGACTATTAAATTCTAGATACATTACTGCGTATATTTTTCTTTCAAGTTTTTTAGTCTCCCCAGCACCTAGACAGTAATTCTTACAACCTGTACTGAAACCAAGAATAAGTTACAAAGGTGTTTAAGAGACTCTCGAACCTAACCTGTTTTGTTTTGGTAAAAAACATATTATTTTTAAGTTGCTGATTTTATGGAGAAAGAACATTTAAATATACATTTAATAATCTTTTAATTCCTAAAAATTATAAAAACTTTGCGATTGTAACCATTTTGTTGTTAGCCATAATACGACCATTAGACAGCGTTACTGTAGTTAGTGAATCAATCTTATTTCGACAATCAAATGTGTCTTTAATGTTTAAAAAAATATTTAAATAAAATTTAATTAACGCCACAAATTTAACTTTATTCAGTTTAAATAGTTCCAACACCCTGTAGGATTGTCATTAACAAAGGGAACGCATTTGCTAAACGAAGCAGGGAGCGCGCTCAAGCAGAAAAACCTTTAAGTTTCGCTTAACTTTGGACCGGCAACCGACAATGATTAACATCACTCTTAATCCGAGCAAATGACCCAGTTATTTACCAAAGGAAACAAATGTTTTCAGATTCGTAAATTAATTAACAGGTTAGAAACTTTGTGAGAGGTTGGAAAAATTCCATTTTTACACTGTCATAAATCTGAAAGATGTAATTTAATTTATACGTTGTTTCTATAGATAACTTCTTAAGTAATCCTTTATATTTATCTTTTGTCAGTAAAAAAATGCTTTGTTTTAAATTTACTAGACAATGTAAAATATATTGAATAAAATTACTTTAGTTGCTAAGATGTGTTTGGGAAAGTAGCAAGGCTGCAAAATATGTTATTAAAAGTGGAAAAATTATGTAAAATGGCCAAATTAAATAAAAGTTAATAGAAATTACTTAAAAGTGATTTTAAAAAAGGGGTTTTTAAAAATAAACTACATTTGAACATGTAAAACTGTCACTTGACAGCAAAGGATATAGGTATAAGTAAACTTCGCAAAAGCTATCGTAAATATATATATATATATATATATATATATATATATATATATATATATATATATATATATATATATATATATATATATATATATATATATATATATTTATATATATATATATATATATATATATATATATATATATATATATATATATATATATATATTTTATATATATATATAATAAAATTTAAAAAATTGTGGTGGTTCTTTGTATATTTATAAATTTATTATTCATTTTAATATACAGATTATTTAAACATTTTTTCTTTATTTAATGGCAATGTTTAAAAAATTTAAAACGTCTTAAAGAAAATTTTATTTTTACTGATACTAACAATAAAAGTAGCGGTGAAAATATAAACACTATTAAATTCACAGATATTATTTTTGATAAAAATAAAATGGTTTAAGGAAATTTTATATACATAATTTATTTAAAATAAACATTATCCTGCCACAGTTTCACTTTGGTCACCTATTTATAACTTTTTGTACTAGTCTAAGATCCAAATTACCGACCACCGGACGACCTTTACTAATCTGCCAAACGAATAAAAATATTTTTTTATCATATATAGTATGTAAACAAATGTATTACGAATGGGTTAACTGAAAAATTATGGTCAAGGATATGATTATTGTTTTAATTACACAACTATATAAGTGTTGGTCGTGGAAAAAATTGTAGGAAGATAAAAATTCTAAGATAACTAAATTTTCTACAGCAGGGGGTTAATTAGAAATCGTAATACATATTAGGCTTGTTGCAAAATAGCAATAATCAAAGAAACAAGGGAAAAAAGTAGTTTCTTGCATGGATTCATTGAACCCTTTGATTTCTCTGAGGGTTCACATGTTCGGCCAGATAAAACTCTATCCTACGGTGAAATATCATACTAAATTTTGTTAAAATCCATTTAATAGTTTACGCGTTGTATTTTAATTTTATTTAAAAAAAATTGGGAATTATGAAAATTGTATAGAATCTAGAATATAGAACCTAGATATGTTATTTTTATTTTCTATACACTAGAAATATTAAGCTTTCAAAAGTTTTTAAAAAAATGAAAATCGGCTTATTTGGGCGCCCTCAGCAATCATTTAAATTTATGAATAATTGCTGAGGGCAAAACAATATTTGTTTAAAGAAATAAAACGAAAATTGCGCTAAAATCATCCTAATATTAATATATAAATTAAAATAAAAAAATAATTCCATATAAACCATGTGCAAGAAGTTGATATTAATTATTGTTTATAGATTCAAACGCAGTTCAATTTTGGTAGCCTGTATCTTGGCAACCAATTGATCCATTCAAGATGTTGATACACTTACGGCCGAGTGATGATCGCGTTGTTAAATTTAGCAATGGACTTAGCAGTTTAGAATGTTTAACAAAACGTCATTGTCATTGTTATTCAATGATTTTACAACAACCTGTTAAAATCTGACATCTGACATTTAAAATCTGACATTTTGTTAAACATTCTAAACCGTTGTTGACTTTTAACAATTTGCTAAGTTGACAACGGTTTAGAATGTTTAACAAAATGTCAAATTTTGACAGGTTGCCTACTAAAATCATTGAATAACACTGACAATGACGTTTTGTTAAACATTCTAAACTGCTAAGTCCATTGCTAAATTTAACAACGCGATCATCACTCGGCCGTAGGAGAAGCGTTTTTACTAGTACTTTTAAACCATATTCTAAATTAAATTTTTTATCGAAAATTCGTAGAGATAGTAGTCAGTTTGTTTATAAAAAAAATTGTCATAACTTTAAACAATTGCTGAAGACGCAAAAATGATCCGATTTTCATTAAAAAAAAACATTGAAGCATGAGGTCTCTTGTATATGTGAAAAAAAATCAAATGTCTTAGTTTAATATACTGTACTCAATGTGCAAAATTGACAATTTTTTTCAACGAAATTGGATTCCAAAATTATTATGCAAAAACTAACAAACCGAACATCAAAAATTTAAACATTATGTTTTACTATGGTATAATGTTTCTTTTGGCCAAATGTCGAGATCCTCTCAAGGATTTATTAAAATTAGGCAAAAACTACGCTTTTTCTGCCTTTTTTGTTGTTTATTGCTTTTTTGCAACAAGCGTAATCCATTTTGCGATTTTTAACTTATTCTATCTTGCAGGAAATTTAATGAAAAAACGTTTTTTTTTCTACAATTATTCTCTGCAACCAATATTTACAAAGTTATAAGCGATTAAAATAAAAAAAGTTTTTTTTTCGATTTTTTTACACTTTGTATATTTAACAAATGTTCCGCACTTTTCTCAATGCTTGTTATGAACATCTTTACGAAGGGTTTCTAGCAAAAACATGGTTGCCACCTCGTACATCCAACCAAAAACGAATAAGGCTTTGTCTAATAAGACCCATATTGGTTTGTTTTAGAAAGACTGTAAGTTATATTAAATGTAATTGTGAAACATGTGTAGCCTGATTTCAAATTCACTCATTATGTTGATATGATATACACATTCTCATTTACTCATGTCCAAGTTAGTTGTTTTCTGTATTTTGTAATTATTACGTATGCTTTATATAAAATAGAAAAAGGGTTATAGAATATTTTATAATTTTTTGTTAATATACTGTTAAAGAAAATAATTAGGCAAAGTTAAAAAAAAAACGGGGTTAGCAAGCTCTGATGACGAGAATGTAATACTGGAATAAAAACAAATAAAGATGCATTTAATGCAAAAAAAAAGATTACAAGAAGCAATAGTTAAAACCTATTTACCCAACACAGAATATTACCAAAAATATATTGATATTAGCACACAAAATAATAAAGGAATATATTTGTCTTTAGAATGGCGTCATCTCTGAAATTCCACATCGCGATATGATAACTAGACTGTAACAAAGCTTCATGTTTACGTCTAGCGCTGTTTTCGGAATATTAATATATCCCCTAGTCCTTTGCAAACAACGTAAGCCCTAAAAATTTGTCTGTAACTCATTGAGCTGTAAACTAGGATTTAACTTTGTTTTGCTGGTAATTCTTCTCACGTTCTATTGCAATTGACTAACACATTCGATTTTTATTCCACAGGCCATAAATAGCGAAACGTTGAATTTAAATTTGAATTCGGCTTTTAAATCGTTTTACAGTCGCAGGAAAACCGATTCTATGTCGCCTTGAATAAGATATTTCGACTTGCTATTGTGTCGGCGATAAAAAATGCATTACCTTACATATTCACCTATATTTTCACCTTTTTGAATTGATAAAACTGATTCGGATTTAAGTAAAATGGGGTATAAGTGGAACACCGTCATGTCTTTTGTCAAGTTACGGAGAATAGCTTGTACTACTTATACTTATATCGTATTTCTTTTTCAGGTATGTAACTGAAAATGGCAATTAGAACTAAACAGAACTGTAGGATTTTGGTAAGAATATGTATCCAGTTTAATTAGTTATAGTTAATTTTCTTTAAGTAATATTTCTATATTTCTTTTTTATTTCTATGCTTATAAACGTCAACAATTAAATTTACTTTTAATAGTTTTAGCAATGTGGTTAAAAACTTATTTTTTTATATTCTGTGCCAATTAATTTAATAATTGTGTTGCAGAAAGATTTTATCTCCATCTATCGTGTTTATTTGATAAAATAAAACTTAAGGTATTTTTTTTTATTTTTCGGATATAAAAGTTACTTACTTGGACATGTAATGAACTTTTAAATTGGAGCAATTAAACTAACATTAAAACAAAATTTACTTTATTGCTACAGCAATCACTATTTAAATCAATAGAACCTTTTGTTTACTGCTGTCTTTAATTTCTACCAAACATCAGTAACCACCTTCTTGATAGCCCAGATCATTTGGCACTACAATTTAGCTGACTAGGAGGGTCTGCCCGAATCTTTGCTTTTTTTCTTGCGATCCCTCCGAAATTTGTTTACAAATATCCAATTGAGTTTAACTGAATATTAAAACCTATATTTCACATATCAAAGAACCCCAAACCTTTAAAATATAAACCATAGTTTTCTAAATTCTTTTAATAACCTGGGCTTCTAGAAATTTAAGCTTTTGAAACGTTTCTTGATAACTAACAAGCCATTGTCTAAGTAAGAAACTATTACAAATAATTTACCTCTATAGGCAAATATTGCCTTTATTCTCGTATTAAAAATTAATTACTTTAATTTTTTTTTGCCTTTTCCCATAAACATCAGTGAATTCATCTATTATAATTCTGTTTTTCCAATAACTTCCAAAGACGAAAAAAAAGTCAAATTCTTTGCCAGACCATTTATTGCCAACTCCAGCCCTAAAATTGCGGTTGTCCCTACTTGCAATTTTTGATTTTTTTCTGACCCGAATATAGTTTCAAATAGTGGGAAGAGTGCACGTATGCAATCAATTTCCAAGAACTCTTTCTTTTAATTATTTAAACCTAATCCTTTTCTCGTAGTTGTTTTCTAGATAACAGAAAATATTTTTAATTTCTAAAATATTGGAAAAAATATAAGATCCACAACAGATCTTTCCTTGCCTGTTTGACAATATTCTGAGTTAAGTATTCCAAATCAGACTCTGCTTTAAATACTTTCCCCATATCCAAGGAGGAGGTCATTCCTCCCTCCACACAGTAATATTAGTTTTATTTAAAAAGCCACACGATTAATAAAAGTTTTTTTTCTATTTCTCATCAATAAGCTGTGGGAGATATTTGTTATAGGTATTTTAACGGCTTCTGCTCTGAAGAATTATACAGTACAATTTTCCCCTATTGCGACTACTAAGTTCTGCAAAAATTCGTATTAAAACATTTTAAAGGCGATTTTCATTTATATATTTAGTAAGTTACAGGTATTCGTAAACAAAAGGTTCTTAAAGTTAAAAAATATACTTGTTAAAACAATAAAAACAAATTTAAGCACATTTGCCATTAAAATTAGCTAAAACATTTTTTTTCTAACACATGTAAAAATTAAGTTATTATATTTACTGTCAATTTTTTAAATTATTGATTGATTTAAAAAATCTGGTGCAACGAGTTTGGTAAAATTAAATTATGTAGTTTAGGTTTATTAATATTTAAAATTAAAAATAGTATAAAACAAAAAAAGTAAATACACAAAAATAATTATAGCCTTAAAACTTAGCACTTAAGTTTTTTTTCAGTAATTATGTAAATTCGCGGCCCCACTTTTTTGGGATATAAAATATAGGTGGAGTTCTACTAATGCATTTTTTTTTATTTTTTTCAAACGCTAATGCCATTTTTTGGTTTTTTATTTTCAGCTTTGTCAACTTTAGGAAATCATATGACTATCTTTGTAGGGCTAATTGGCATCTTTTCTTTAGCAAAGGTTTTTGTTTGTTTTAGTCTTTATGACAACCCACGAAGGCTTTTTAAAGCCTAAACACTGGTACCACAAATGCCGTGCTTTTAAATGGTTAACTCAGTTTTGTCCAGTTCTGTCAACGCTGTCTAAGTACCGATGCAGATATTGCATTATCACAATACATATAACTACTAATTCCAATAACGCCTAAGTAATACCATTTACAACAAACCTACACTTTATTATGGATAACAAACCACAACTAACGACTCACGATGATCGATGGAGGTTTTCTTTCATGTTACCAACGGTTCCCAGCGTTAAAATTATATTTTGTCTAAAAGATACATTAAAAAATTCTCCCATTTAATGTGGACTTTATCAGAACACTGTATATTAACGGGAGTAAAAATATTTTCTTTCTTCTTGAAACACTAACAACAATTATTATTTAAATGTTAAATTCAAATTCTATTGAAAACTCACCGAGAAAAAAAAGTTGGATCGATATAATTCAGTCGAGTGGCCCATTTACGGGCTTTCGTCAACTTACAAATTCAATTTGGAAAGTGTGACTAAGTTAGCTAACAATATCTAAGAGTTTCTTGCTGTGCTCTCGCCTTTTTCGAGGATAGATGCATGACATTTTTTCTTCTTCGAGGACTTTCAATTTGTTAAACCCAATTGTCCTGAAAGTTTGCGAAAGTTTTCAAGGTTCGTTTAAAAGAAAAGTTGTTGTCTACTGTATTTAATTTTATAAAACTCTTGACAAAAAAAAAATAAGAAAACTGTTGCATTTAATTTTGCATAACTATATTTTGGCTTTTAAACTAAATATGCATGATTGTAATACATACCTATATGTCGGCGTCCGATGTGAATTGCCGGCAAACATCGTTATAGCCTTATTATTACAGCGTTTGACTAACCATTCAGTCATTTTCTGTAATGCCCTAATCCGTTTTAGAAGAACCGTGTTATATTTTTTTAAATTTATTGCTTGCCTAGGCATTACGGGAAATAAATGAATGATTAGTTCTTGTTAGTTTAATAAGGTTTTAACGCTGTTACGCAATATAGGGTCTGACTAGTCATCTCAAAGAATGACGGATTTCATTGTTTAATGCATAAAGAAATCTTATATTAATTTTCAAAAGAACCTATTTTTTTCCTACTAGTATTTTTGCATTTTTTATAACCTCCTATTTTCCTCTGCAGGCGAAGAAACAAAAAAATTTTATGGGCCCAATTACTTCTCTACACACATAATGTACTATGCTTTACTAACGACCACTGACTAACCGTAGTGCAGTAACTGAAGACCTGAAAGTATCCAAAGCTGTAAATAAATCTGTACAGTTTTTATTTTTGGTGCAATTCTTAGGTCTTCGCGAATGCTTTCGAGCAGAAAAAGTTTATCACGATTCTGACGTGGGAACCCCGCTGAAAATGGCCCCCCAAAGTCCCAAAAATAAGTTTCTCGCAAATATCTGCCAATATATGGTAATTAGAGAATTTTTGTTTAAACAAAAAATTAGGACCACCTCGAAATCTACAAAAATGGTCCCTACCATTTTTTTCGCAACACCAATATTTTTCGCAAAAACGGCCGTCAAAAAATCCATAACATTCCACACTGGATAGATGTGGTAGTAGGCTAAAAAATGCAGATGGGCAAAACAATTTTTTATTAAAACGCAAGAAAGATGGTGAAGGAAATTTTCTGGGATCATTGAACACTTGCTCATTATAAAAAAAAATGTTAATAACAAACCATTTTTTCAAAAAATACCAATAAATTAATGAGATACTCTAAATCCATGAAGATAGCGGCATTCTAGCGGTAGAGCGGCAGCTGAAATGAGGGCACTTTTGGGACCCGTTGTCTCAAAAACTATCGCGCCACAAGGGAAAACTTTACAGATTTATTTACAGCTTTGTCCCTTCATTTACTGGACTACCTGTACAGGGTAATTTATGTTTAGTGTTTCATTAAAAGTGCTTTTAGATTAATAAATAAAGATAACTGTGAAGCATCAATACAAGTTAACTTAAATCTCAGCTAAGACACCTATATAAAATAAGGACCAAGGTCATACCCAAAATTCTTCGCCTCTTTTTTAAGTATATATTAATAAAGTTTGTAAAATTAAAAAATATAAATTCACTTTACAAAAAAATATATATCGGAACCGCACATGTTACCACGAATCCGTGATCAGAATTTGACCATCACATCACAATCTTTTCCAATCTCAAAAAACAGGTCTTAAGCACCGAAAATACACGAAAAAACACCTGCAAAAATGGATAAAATTTGTTTTTTATTTTCCGAATGTACATTTATTAAAAAAGACAATGAAAATTAAAAATCCTACCTCAGAATTGATGTGTCACTTGACGTTTTTTTTTATATCTTCGTAGAAATCATTATTTTCTTGAAATCAAACAAAATGCGCAAAATTTTGTATAGGGAAGTTTTGGACGTCGCTAAATACGAATCCAAAGTTAGATTTGCAAAATTTAAGAGGGGAGCACCAATATGGAGGACCAAATTCTAAAACTCTTTTCGACTTATGCCACATTTGGTAAATAGGGATTTAAAGTTTCGTGATCAAGAATTTGGGGTCATATTTTTAAAATTCAAAATGGCGAAACCACCCTGACGAAATGATTTTTTGAAAATCGTAAATTTTTATTTTTCCTGCTCTATTCCTAGTAAATGTACATTTGGAAAGGTTTTAGACCTGTTTTTAGAGGTTAGAAAAAAAATGTCAAGTGTTGGCTAAATTCTGACCACAGATTTATCTTTACCACGCAAAAATACATCAAAAACCATGTATTACATCTTTGGGACCAATACTTTTTTCTTTTTTGTAGAGTGCTTTCATTTTTTCATTTGGTAAGCGGAATATAAAAGCCGATATGCAATGCGAGTATTTAACTTGGAATAAATTCTACGAACCAAAAACATTTTTTTTGAAACATGCTCGAACTTGTGAATTAGTACTTTTAGTCGCGGTCTTTTTCATAAAAATACATTTATACAGTCCCAAATTTAAGATATGATGTTATTCGTTATTATTTAAATCGAAATCCATGTTTTTTTAAGGATTAAAGCGCACATCAAGCTATAAATAACTGCCCAATTTTGAATTTTTCTTTCTTGTCGTTTGCAAGAAGTTGAATAACAAAATGTAACCTAAAAATATAAACTATATTTCACTCACATTGATAATGTTTTTTTTATATTTGCAAAAAACTTGGGGTAAGGGATTTTCGACACTTGTGATTCAATCCCGCATGTCTTAATTTCTAGATTCCAAAAAAGAATTTTAAACTTTTTTATATACCCTGTATATTTATATAATTGATAGATCTGCACACACTACTTTTGGTTGGTGGTCTGCACAATAATTATTGACCTAATTTTATTCGGATTTGTCTTAACGTGATTATTTGTGCAGACTGTAACCTGTTTATACTGGACAAACGAATAAAAACTTAGAAACAAAAAGATATAGATATTTCATTTCAGGTAAATAGTCAAAAACGGCGATATATTACATTAATACAAAGCGTTTTTTGGAAAAATAAGGTAAAATTGTTATATTTTATTAAAGAGAATTTTGTAAAATTTGTTAATTAAATTATCGAATTTTTATTACTTTTTTAACCTTTTGTCTTCATCAAAGTTAAATTAAATAAACAAATCTGAAAAAACTTTAACAAAGTTTTAGTACAATTGCATTTCATAAATTAAACATCTGAGAAGATAAAAAAGTAATTCATTCTTAAGAAAAGCGGAAGAATATCAAGAAATGTTTCGGTAAGTTAGTCACACTTTAAATTGAATTTGTAAGTTGACGAGCACTTTAAAGTGGAACTTTCAACTAAACTTTAACCTGTACGTTTTTCTTTGTCTGAATAAAGGTGAGCGCCAAATTGTCCTTTTTAATAAAGATAATTAATATAATCATATTATTTTAATTTTTAATATAAAAAAAATATATAATTAATAAATACAAAATGTATGCACCTTTTTCTAGCTTCTACAAAATTAACACTGGGATACTTGCTATTAGGAATAACTATGTTTCTTTTTATTAACATCATATTTTTTATAATTTTTAATTTAGTAAACCATTGTTTATTTTTATTTCAAAATTTTGGGTAAAATTAAAAAAATCCAAATAAAGCTTACACTTATAGAAAATAATGCAATAATTATATTCTTTAAACAACAAAAAAAGTTCAAGCGCTTTTTGCAAAACAAAAATTTGTATATAGGTTATTATTAATTGTTTTCATTTACAAATTCTACCGTGCCTTATTATTATTTTTTAAATATATACTAGAAAACTAACAGAAATGAAACATATAAATCAAAATAAACGGTTAAAATAAAGACATCCCAGGAAATCTTTAAAGAGAATAACAAATTATACCCCTAAAAATACAACAGGAAAGACCGAAAACGATTCAAATCACGCAAACAGTTTCTATTTGCGGTAATATTTTACCAAAGCTTGGTGCAACTTATTTTCCATAAACGAAATGAAAATTCTCCATTCAGTCAATAATATACAGTGTATCTACTTAAGTTGGCAACATATGGGAAACTTTCTTATTATTAATTTTACGAAAAAAAATATTGTTATAAAAAGTTCTGCATGTTCTGAAACCTAAAATGGAATCAACAGATATCAATTTTTTTCAATTTTATACAAGGTATGTCAAATGGTGAACTAGAGGAAGGTGCAGTGACGTTAAAAAAATCGTCTTTGTATTATCAAACGGTAACTAAATCAATAACATAAGTCTAGTCAGTCGTTGTTTAATAATAGAAGATTTGCTTATCCATTTTTATTAAAACGGTAAATGGTTAATCCTTTATCAGCGTCGTTCGTTAAATTTGATTTTTAAAAAGGGTTTCTCTGCTAGCAAAAAATATATTATATTTTGATTCTTAAAATTATATTGACTGTTATTTAAATAAACCGAAATTGGGATTTGTCACAGCTCTTAGTAAAGCACAGATTTTTTTAACGTTTCTTTAATAAGCCACTAGCTGATTATTATTTAAGTTTTTGACTTTAAAATTTCTGTTTCTTTTACCATATTTTAATATTTTATCCATATTTTACATATCTGTAAAAAAATATAAATATTAAACATGCACCATTTTTGTTTGTGATCTTATGAGTTTTTATTTTTACTTATCCAAAAAATGCAATATTTAAGCTCTTAATATTTAATTGACTTTTCTTGTTTGATACATTTTCTATTTAATATTATTCTTAACACTTCATACTTTTTTTTTAATATAATAATTTAAAGTCCTATTTTTAAAATTGATTTGCCATTGAGGGTCAAAAACTTAAGAAAAACCATAAATTCTCGGCAAGTGAAAGGCGTTCTCTCGTTTCTTCTGGACCCTGTGACCCAGTAAAAATAAGTCCCTCGTCTTGGCTCGTCTTTCCAAGAGAATCTTCCATCATGGTAGCATCACTAGTTGTATGTAAATATACAAAAATGAATAACATTTTATTTTAAGAGTTAAAATTGCAAATTTTTATCGGGTTTGTTTTTTTTCTATTGCATCAGATAAGTAACATTTTTTATTATAATCACCAAGCTAGCAAATACAATTATCTAACTCTTAGGTGTCAACGATATTTCCGTATTTTTTCCATTTTACGTAATTTTATCAACCAAAGTCTAATTAATTTTTATTAGTCCTTCGTGTTACGAGGAAATCCGGGGCATTATCGCGAAGAAGACGCTGCTGCTGTCGCCTTGTTTTGTTGCTATTAATATCTGTCATTCTTCGGGGCACTAAACCAATTACGGGATTCAACAAAATGCGAGCGCGAATGATAAATCTGTATCACAGGACGGAGTCTGAATAGCGCCTGTCGCAAAAACAAATTATAAATTTCTGTGCCAATATAATGCTAACAACGGCGTATTCTGCCTAATCTTATGCGGAAAACCGGGATTAGTTAATATAGTATATGGGCTTATGTACAAAATTTACTTTATAGATACGGTAATTAAAACAAATACACACGTACATTCACTTCGTTTTAAAGATAACTACTGTCTTTAAAGTGGTTCCATTAAAGTTTAAGTAATGTCATCCCAACAAGTTAAATATATAATGATAATCACACACACCATTACGCGGTGTTCCTTGGTTATCGGTCATCCAACCGTGCCCGACACTGCCTAATTTATTCGACTTGACGCAAAGTAAAGCAATGATGATGCGCATATCTGATTCGCGAGAAATATTCCCGCAGTGTTATTTTCTCTTGTTTTGCAAAAATAATACGCTCATTAGATAAGCGAGGAAGATTTGTACAATGTAGTTCCGCATTTATGCTCTTACCTGGTCTGGTATGCTGCGCTACCAAAAAAAACTTTCTTTTTACGGACTTTTACGCACTTTTTTCTTGGCTTCTTCTTTTCTAATAAATGTGTGTCAGTTATTGGACTTGTCCAATCTTCTAACGTTCATCAAGGTTATGCTGGGATGCTACAGGGCTCGGTACCGACATCACCTTTATTTCTTTCTCACCTTAACGATATCCTCTTGTCCACGATCAATTATATCCATAGTTTTGCTGACGATAGTACCTTTTATTCTAATATTCAGTTTTTCCAGAAAGTCTATAAGCCTGATTGGAAAAACATATGCAAAGATACCCCTTTCCCAACACCCCAACTTTAATGCCTCCTAAACAAAATCATGTTTGCTGTCATCACAAAAATCTACCAATCTTAATCCTTCTTATATGCGGCCAAGTTCTGCGGAACAATAGTCATTTAACCTTAAACTCTATATTTTTAAAAATAATAAGCATAAAGCCATTTTATCCATAGCCAAAGCAGCTTTAAAAGGGCACGGATTTCTCCCACAACTTTTAGCAAAAAAATGCTTCCTTCTTTTGCTCACCGACAAGATGTACAGAATCTGTCTTAAATACTGTGTTTAAAAAGTCTCAGATCCCCTAAAAGTTGTAGATCTTTGTTATATTTGCCTTAAAAAAATATTGCAAGTATAAAGGGTGCTTTACAAACACGGAATAAACCGATGTTGTGTTTTTTTAAATTAAATAGTATTATTTTCAATTTACTTTCCAAAATCTACGCAACATTTTAGCCCTAGTTCCTGTTTCATGTCCTATACCCAGATCCATCAGTTAAAAAGATATGGGGTAACTTTTATTAAAATAATACAGTAATTACAAAAAAAAAACTCATTTAATTAAGTGCTGAAAATGGCTTCCTGAACAACTTAACAATGCCCCAAGCTGTAATAAAATGTATTAATAACATTTTGGAGCATAACTGAAGTTATCAATTTACATTCGGTTCTAATCCTGTCTTTAAAAACATTAATATTTTTCGGTTTTGCTGTAAACACTTTATTTCTCAAATGACCCCAGAGGAAATAGTCCAAGGGCGTACGGTCAGGGGACCTCGCTGGACATTTTACTTCACCTCTTCTGCCGATCCACCTATTAGGAAAAGTAGCATCTAAAGATCTCCTTACATTTATACCGAAATATGCAGGGGCTTCATCTTGCTGAAACCATGTTGATTGTAAATTATGACCTCTTCTAATTATTATTTCAGGTAATATTTGATTTTCTATCAAGTGCAAATATTGCTCTGAATTTAAATTTTCCTCAACAAAAAATGGGCCTATTATTTATGTTTTAAATTATACCTGCCCAAACGTTGACTTTCTCAGGATATTGATGTGCAATTCTTTAATCCAGTAAGGATTCTCATCTGCCCAGTATCGACAATTACGTCTGTTAACTGTGCCGTTAAGCATAAAAGTTGATTCGTCAGAAAAAATAATAATATTGAAAAAATTCCGATTTCGTTCCCATTTTTCCAGCTTCACAAAATTCAATTTGGCGATCAAAATCATCCTCAAATAGTTCTTGCACTAATGTAATTTTATAGGAATGAAATTTGTTAGGTATAAAAACATTTCTTACAGGTATAAAACCAACATCGGATTCATTAAAAAGATGTTTTGTTTCATTAAACGATCGTTGGCGATCTTCGAATCCTTTGATCATCAATAATGCGTTCTCTTGTAGTAAGGGACATAATTTAAAATATTAATATTAAATTCATGTAATAAAGTTACTTCATTTAAAAATAACTGTCATGTAAATGTTGATATTGTCTTACAGGTAAAAAGGTGAAATAATAGATCAGAGGCGGCGTTTTCAAAATATTGAGGGGGTTCGGGACTTTTTGAACACAGTGTATGTATTTTTACGGCTTCTGCCTCTCTGTACAGTCAATCTCGAGAAGCCCAGATTTTGCTATTCTGTTCACTTAAAGTACCCACCTTTCGTTAGTATTTGGACTTTAAGCTTTCTTGGACCGTCTCAAGATTTAAAAAATATATATCACATTGAACTTTAGAGTATCTTCTTTGTCTCTGACTTAAAGGTTTGTTTTTGCTCTCGTACTACTTCAGACAATGTCTTGCCTAATTTAATGCGGAAATTTAAATTATTTTATTCAAATTGCTTTAGTTGCTAAAGGCACGCGTCAGCACAGATATTGCTGTTAGGTGAGCTGAAAATAAATGTGCCCAAAACTCGTGAAGATTCAGCGTATTGTTCAGACTTATATAGTAATAAAATAAATGGGCTTGTTATTATTAATGTCGTTCGCTTAAATATATCTATGGATTTCCTTCGCTTCGCTTTCCATCTAATTTAAAAATTATGCAGGTTTTATTAAAAAGATTGCGACTAAATTAAATCCGGTAACATTTTAATTAAATAATTATAAATGTTTGTTTTATAAAATATTAATTGAGATTGCAAAGAAAACTTTGCAAAAAAATATTTTAGTTTTTTATTTTAAAAATATTAAAAATACATATACAAATGCCTCAGGTCAGTATTGATTAAAAAATAATTTTAATTAAAATTTAATATACGGGTAAAAAGACCAGATTTTGATTATCTTTCTCTCTCTCCATACCGACTGTTGCGTATAAAAGAAAAAAACTATAATACGAAATATGACAAAAACAGTATTTTAAGAACCGAATTTACAATATAAAAAAAACGTAAGCAATTTTTTTTGTGTAGATATGGGTATTAAAGTTTTTGCATGCTAAGCTTCTTCTTTCTTCAGTCGTGCACACCAAGTGGTTGTATACATATATATATATATATATATATATATATATATATATATATATATATATATATATATATATATATATATATATATATATATATATATATATATATATATATATATATATATATATATATATATATATATATATATATATTAATTACTTACAAATACATTATCCTAAAATTGAGATGGTGGTAGATATTTATGCAAATTAGTGATGGGTCGAGGCTGACTCGAGTACTGGCTTGAATACCTACTAAATGTTCACATACTCGAGTACGGAAATTACAGTCTTCAAATACTTCGCATTTATGTTTTTTTGGAAAAGGTAGGGCTAAAGTCATAAACAAAAGAATAGAGCCAAAAAAGTTCACCGACGCTCAGTTTCTAACACTATTCGAATTTGATTAAATATTCGAATATTTAGAATTATTATTCCAATCCTTATGCAAGTCCCTGGACTCAATTACTTATTCAAATACTTTTTGAACGAATACTAAAATACTCGGAATATCAAAAATACTATACTCGGCCCACCACTAATTTAGGCCTCAGTAGGACATGAACTTTAGACCACATTAAAGGATAATAATATACTGTGATTTCGAAAGAACCGATGATACCTAACAGAAAACTTTATACTGTTTTGCAGTGGTTGGTGTCAGTGTCTAGATTTGTCATATTTCAAAAAAAAATTTTAAAGCCACTCGCAATATTTTGAAAAATGGAAAATAAACAACATAATTTTGTTTGTTTATTCCATAAAAAAACTATTTTTTATTGTTTTAATAGATTTGATCATCATTATTGATTTTGAACCTCTAGTGTAACAATGACAGATATTTTTCATTTGTGCCAAAAACGTTAGTATTATTGCTAAAGCTAATCACAATAATGATGATCGTATAGAGCAGGGGTCTCCAAACTACGGCCCGAGGGCCACATCCGGCCCGCGGACAGGTTTTGTCCGGCCCGCGGAGAGCTAGCATACTTGAAAACTCCTTTTAGAGAACAAATAATTTTTATAGCAAATTAAATTTAGTTTACTGAAGTATTCTAATTTTATGTTGAATAATTATTAATATGACATCTACATTGATATGGTCATGGGCTAACTCCGCTAACTCATAACATTCTTGTAGGCTTATTGTTATTGTTTTTGTGATAAGTTGGATAAAGAAACACAGAATTGTAATGAGTAAAGACATGTATAATATGCAGAAAATTTAACTTCAGTATATAATAACTAACAAATTATTGAAATGACTCCAACTAACATTTTATACATTTTAAATAATCACATAACTTATAACAAACATAATGACATATGAAATACTAATGAGATTTATGTAATTGAGATTTTCCACTGACAATAGTTTGTAGTTGTGGACTAATTTTACTTGTACCAATTATTAAAAAGATTTAAGATGCTCATCAGTTAATTTCGATCTGTAAACTTCATTTTGGAGAAGGTTTTCTCACACAAATAAGTAGTACCAAAAACAGAAAACAGACCACGAGCAAATTTATGCAAATTATCAAATTGTGTCAGTGGAAGACTCTTATAAAATTCCAACAAAGATGAGTTTTGATATTTGTTCTTAATTATATCACTGCATTGTAGATCAATCATTTCCATTTGAAGTTCCGGGGCTAGGGTTTCAATGTCAGCATCAAAAGGATTCTGAAAATCTTAATTTGATTCGCAATGGCATCAAAGTCCGAGAAACGAGTATCAAAATTTATCTTCAAAGCACTTAAAGTTTCGATTGCAAAATCGATAGGAAACTCAGTCTCATAGTGTGGCTGAATATTTCACATGTTTTAAAATGTGAAAAACATTTACTTCGTAGTTGTGATTGAAACAGTCTCAATTTCTTCCGGAATGATTTGATATTAGTGTATAAATCAGGAAGATGCTGGTTTTCTCCTTGCAATCCCAAATTCAGTTCGTTCACATGTTTTGTCAAATCAACATAGAATGCTAACTTCCACAGCCATGCGTTGTTTTGTAATTCAGTAAGAGGGCGATGCTTTTCATTCTAAAAAAATTCGATCACTGCTCGAAGTTCAAAAAAGCGCTGAAGGAATTTCCCACAACTAAGCCAGCGTACGGCAGTATGATAAGGTAAGTCAGTTTCTCCAATCTCTTCAATAAATTGTCGGAATTGTCGGTGATTCAGCCCAAAAGATCTGATAAAATTAACAGTTGATATGACTGGTTTCAGAACGTCAGACATATCCAAACATTTTCCGCACAAAGACTGTTGATGAATGATACAATGTAAGACTAATGCTTTTGAACCACCGTCATTTTCTACAGCCTTTGACACAAGAGCGACCACTCCTTTATCTTTCCCACTCATGTTTTTGCCTCCATCAGTTGTAATACATTTCAAGTTTTTCCATCGAAGGTTCTTTTGATTAATGGCCATTTCAACTCCTTTAAAAATATCTGTACCAGTAGATGTGCCATGAATACTATATATATCAAGAAGTTCTTCATGCACTTCATAGCTTTTATCTACTCCTCGAATATAAATCAACACCTGAGCAGTATCTGACACATCCGTTGACTCATCCAAGGCAAAAGAAAACCACTCAAAATGTCCATTTTTGTCGAACAGTTGAGAGGATATAATTTCAGCGATGTTTTCTACCCTTCGAGCCACAGTGTTTGCTGACATACTGACAGTTTTTAATAAATTTACCTTTTCAGGGCACATTTCTTCGGCTACTGCAATTATGCATTCTTTGATCATTTCTCCATCGGTGAATGGTTTTCCACATTTTGCAATTTCAAGAGCCACACGAAAGCTGGCACGAGTTGCAGCCTCTTGTTCAGTTTTGAGTTTTGTAAATGAAGATTGCTGCGATTTCAATCCGCGCTGCATAGCTTCGAATTTTTCTGTCCGCAAACTTCCTGTATATTTTGAGTAATTTTGAAAATGTTTTGTTTCATAATGACGTTTAATGTTATATTCTTTGAGAACGGCTATGCTTTCATTGCAAATCAAACATAGCGCCTTGTTACTGGACTCAATTACGAAATACTGAATGTTCCACTGATCTTTGAATTTTCTGCATTCACTATCAATTTTTCGCTTCTTTTCCATACTACTAATTCACACACAAAAGCAACAATTCAAATCAAAATACTGTTATAAAGATGTCTTAAACTTAAACACGCACAAACACGTTTTAAGGAGGTATGCAATATTTTATTTAACAACAGTGTCATAGGAACTGACTTGTGGTTGCGCCACTAGCCTTCTTATATATTCCAATTACTGCCATCTAGAAGTGAGTGGAAGACACCAGAACTTTCTCGAACCAACGAGATTATTCTGTACGTGCTATTAGCGCCATCTGTTAGCGATAGAAGGTACTACCTATTTCCGCTTGTGTCCACCAGATGTCGTGTCACGTTACTCCCTCATGGCTCGTACTCTACGACTAATCTAGAAATTACAGATAATGACAGGAAAATTAATAATATGCAGTGTTGCCGTTTTGGTGGACTTTAGTCCGATTTGCAGCCTTTTTTAAACGTTGTGTACTTTTTCGGACTTTTTTTTCATCAGTGGACTATTTCATTCTACCACCGGCAACAATGATAATATGGTTTTGGCCCTCGGAACTTACTGGAGTAATCAGTATGGCCCTAAGGCTGGAAAGTTTGGAGACCCCTGGTATAGAGCAAAACCGAAAAAAAAGATTTGTTTTATAGATTGGACAAGTGAAAATATACTGTTGCTATTCTATTTTTCAAAATTCTGCGAGTTGCTTTGAGATTTTTTTTCAAAATATATAAACTCTAGGCACCGTTAACTGATAGCAACTAGGCCAAAACAATGTAAAACACATTATAAGATATCATCTGTTTATTGAAAATCACAGCACACTACACTTTAAAATGATGCAAGTTGCAAATCATGGCCTACTGAAGCTTATTTAAATAAACTCTTTACTGACGCCATTTCAAATGCAAATGTCATATTGTGACATATGACAAAAAAATCCTGTAAGAAGGCAAATATCCGCTGTAAAAAAACATCTCAAATTTAAAAATAATATATTTTAATAAATAAAAAAGTAACCAGCTGTTACATATCCGTTAGGTCACCCATATGACTGGCTGTTGGATACACTACTCAAAAATTATTTATTTAGAAAAAAAACTGTTGTTGGTTATTTCTAGCTGGTTTCGGTTAGTTCTAATAAGTTTGTTACTTAAAATCAAGTACTTTCTTCTAACCATTGATATCGTGTAGGAGGTTTCTTCTTCATTTATACGTACTTCAACTGCTTTTTCTATTAGCCTCCTGGCTTCCTCTCTAAACCCAGAAATATTTTAGCTCTTCTTTTTTAATAAACTGCCTTTTACTTTATTTGGACCCCCCGATATATCACTATTCTCTAAAAAGTGTGTAGAAAGTTTTTGAAATATCAATAAAAATTTGGGCAAGTTTTTAATTGCATCGATGGCTCCAGCGCATTAAGCGCTAATTCATTAAACCGTTTTTAAACTACCACTGGAGAGTCCGATGGATTCCATTAAACGTTTTTATCAAATACTTGAGCAAAAAAATATAAATAAATACGGAAGAACAACACAACACTAAGAATTGATAGTTTCAGAACAAACAGCGAGCTTTTTTAAACATTTCGTTTTAATTTGTTCCATCAGAACTTCTCATGACGTCATGTGACGTTCAGCGCATAAATTCTGGGTACTTTTTATCGATGAAATAAAGAACTTGCCCTTTACCACGGGAAAAGTAAAAAGTCCAGCCCAACGTATTTATTTAAAAATGTGTTATTAAATTTTCTGTTATTTTAATTTGACGTAATCTAAAATTGGATAGATACTTTTATATTTTTGTGCCCTTCCTTAAAGATATATTTTTTGTCAGTTTTACCGTACAAACGTTTTAGAACCAACCAAATTGTTTTTTGTTGTATATGTCGTATAGACAAACTGCTATTCTAAGTCCGCAAGTTATTTGTCACTGTGATGGAAGCAGCTTTCAGGATATACATGTCCTCGGAGCTATTGCATCGATTAATCACGAAAAGGGAAGCAATTTCGGGCTTTTGCACTCTGCAGGTCATTTCAAAATTACAAACTGTAGTTAAATGTTCTCTGGGTTTAAATAAAGGAAAAAAAGTGCGAATGGCCAAAAAAGGTTGTTCTTTTTGCTTGATGGTCTATAGTACACTTACCCAGAAAATGAACTCCATTTGTCACAATTTTAATGATAGACACTTGCAGTTTAATTTAAAGAAGATGTTTTTTATGTTTCAAGGATTGTGTCTCAACTACCGACAATGAGGCAGAGTAGATTTTAAAAATGAATTTTTTTTTGTTTATTAATTTTAAATTTTATAATATTTTATGAAAACTAATACACATCGGTAACTTGGTTTGATTTTGACGGCTGCTTCATAAAAAGCGTGTTGTGCTTTGATAAAATTTAATATTTCGAGTTAAAAGACATAAAACTTCTAAAGCTAAGCAAATCTGGATAAAACATTGGGTAACTCTACTTTACCCTTTTGCAGTAGATAGATGAGTAACTGCATTTAAATCATTTCATATGAAATATTTTTTTTAAGGTTTAATAAAGTAATACATCACAATTAATGATCTTGTTAGGGCTTGAGGATTATTTGACACGGTTTTCTCTTTAATATATCTATTAAAAAAATTTATTGACGTATACTTTAGGATATAGATACAAATTATATATATTTATACTTGGCTTGTTTACGAAATTTGTATAATCATAAGTGGAATTAGTTATGTCATTTCATAAAGACTGTTTAATTTTTAATATGACATAAAGTTTAATTTTAACCTTAATTTTCTTAATAAAGAAGATTAACTGACACTATTCTATTTATAAAGAAAATTGTATGATCTACGCATTGTGCTAAATATTTTTTTTATTTTTAACTATCCATTTTTAATATTTTGTGTTTTTGTAGTCTAGTTTTAATAATTTCTTTACTTTGCTTTTTACTGTCCACAAATATTCTAAAATATATTTTATTTAAATTACTAAAGTATGCATTTACACGTATTTAAATGATTATTATTAGCATACTTTAAACAAAAGAAAAATATGTAAACACTAACAAAAAAAAATAGTTTAAAGTACGAGGCGAATTTAAAATAGTCCAGAATGTTACTCTCAAAACCAATTAAATGGTCCAAGCTGTAGTCTCCTCCTGACACCTTTAAAAGTCGTGCATAATGTAATGGTTGCTTCGTTAATTTTTATTTAAAAATTTGTCGAAATAGTCAGTTTATGTTTTCTTTAGGAAATGCATATTAGTTTACAATCTTGTGAATAAGGTTCTCAAATTAAGTAACAGTTTGTAAAGACTTAGGCCTAAAGGATGAAAATCACCCTATCGAAAATGCAAATATTTATTTGGTTCAAATGGTTCCAGAAGAGCCGTATAACTGCCAAGAAACTCAACAATACATGTTTGTCCTTGAAATGTCACATACATTACAATTTAAGACCACAGGTAAAAGAAAAAACCGAAATAAAACAAAATATCAATTACGAGAAATATCGATTTTAAAGTTTAAAACTTTTTTAAGATTCTTTAACCTAAAAATGAAATGGTTGAAATATATCTAATTTTGTTTATTAAACTATCTGCATTACATATTAAAAATTATTGTATTTTATAGAACATTTTTATAAAAACAATACACAAAAAAAAAATAAAAAAGCAGCAATCAAATGTCCAAATTTACGAGGTCAGCTAAAAATAGTATTCTATGAGTAATAGTACTAAATTACGAAAAATAGCAATGTTACTGTTGTTTTTTTTTATTTCTCTTAGCGGCATATTATAATAGTTCTGGGCGAAAGCAGGACACTTTTGGAGCTAATTAGAAGCGATAGTTCACATCGACATTTCTTGTTTTTATGATTTTGCCAATAGACATTTCTTGTTTTCCCCTGTGTCTTATATTTTAGACGTGGCTACTAATGGACTGTGCCGTGTTCTTTTACAGGGAATGTCTTTACAATAAAATATCGATGTTTCTATACTAGATAGCGATGCTAACTCAATGTTTGATATTTTGTGACATTTTTATCCCCTGTGGTCTTCATATAATATTAGTATCCTGCAATAAAGCCTGGATTCACCATATTACGCCAAAATTTAAAAAAATCAAGTTTAGAATGATGTCAGTCAAACTGTCCAGAACTGAAAAAAGCGAAGGCTGTGCCATAGTCGGTAAAGTAATAGTCACTCTCTTTTTGGAGAGCGAAAGGTGTTCTGTTGGCCGATTTTTGAAAAGTTTAATTTGCTTTTGTAGGAGAGGGAGAAACAAAAAATGCCCTCCTCCTGCGGAGTCGGACTTTTTCGCGAAAATATGAAAACAAAATCTTGCAATTATAAAAGAACATATTTCATTTAAAAATTATCGGTAATTTTAATACACTTTGTGCAATTACCCTGAAAAGCTTGAATAATGTGTTTAAATAATTCTCCTTTAAACGAAAGAAAATGTTTTTACATAATGTAAACAAATAACATTTGACCTACGCGTGAACGCGGGAAGCGGTTAGAAGCTTCTTGGGTTTTTGGTGTCGCTGAATACGATGAGAGGGTTGGTTAACCTCCATCACTTCAGGTTTAAGGTCATTTAAAGGGCAAGTAAAGAAAAAACCATCGAAAAAATTTGGGAAAATGTATGCATATGTTTTTGAGGTCGTAAATTCAAATTCGGCGTTTATTTACATCTATCCTAGGGTTATCCGAGGTTATTTTGAAGTGGTTTTCAAGGTCGGAAAATCGAAATCTGAGGTCAGTTAATCTCCATAAGGTCATGTTTAAGGTCATTAAAAGGTAAGGTAAAAAAAGAAGCATAGAAAAATGTATGCATATAGATGGATCCAAAGTGTAAATAAATGTCGGATTCGGATTTAGCGAAAATATATGCATACATTTTTGAAGATTTTTCCGAAAGTTTTTTCTTCACTTGACCCTCAAATGACCTTGAACCTGACGTGATCAAGTTTAACCGACCCTCTCATCGTAGTCAGCGACCCCCAAAAACCCTAGTAGCATCTAACAGCTTTCGGCGTTCTCACGTATATCAAATGTTGACCTGTGAAATATATAACAGTAAAAAAATATATATATATATATATCTTTTAAATTGGGGTTTTTAATAAACGTTTATATTTATTTAGAGCCCATTAACAGACTAATACAATTTATTAAATTAAGTGGTGTTATTACGTATTATCCAAAATTATATTTTTAGAACGTGTTACATACAAATAAATGTTCGTATTATATCGCATAACAAAATGTTAAAAAGGTTAAAGTAATTATTTATATCAACCCGATTTGGTTAGAATAATCTACTATTTCAAGTCCGCAAGTTATTTGTCACAATGATGGAAGCAGCTTTCAGGATATACATGTCCTCGGAGCTATTGCATCGATTAATCACGAAAGGAGAAGCAATTTCGGGCTCTTGCACTTTGCAGGTAATTTGGAAATTGTCTCTAACAGTTGGATTTACTGCGTTTAAATTACATGGATAAAAGATGCCTGATGCGATTACTGTAATACAGCATTAAACCCAATCAAAGTTTAAATCGATTTATGCTTATAAAGTTTGTCAGT
The DNA here is from genome assembly GCA_019359885.1 of Listronotus oregonensis. Classification (NCBI taxonomy): domain Eukaryota; kingdom Metazoa; phylum Arthropoda; class Insecta; order Coleoptera; family Curculionidae; genus Listronotus; species Listronotus oregonensis. The sequence goes on from JAHBCN010008067.1 coordinate 35,007, forward strand.
TTGATACTGACTCAAATTTAGAAAATGAAAGATTTACACAAATAGTGTATGTTGTGTTAGGGTAGATGCTTAACCTTTATATAAAAAAGTATTCAGAAGGAGATATCATAAAAAACAAGGGAGTGGGGGGGTTGTTGATATCTTATGTCAGAGGGATTGGTGAAAAAGTTGGATTTTTATGAAAAAATATTGGATTAATAGCTTTACATGGTGGCAGCGGTGGTAACCAAACTCACGTCCACGCCTCCGAAGAGACTGGTGCCTTAAGGAGAGAAAAGGAAAAGAGTATTAAACAAGAAATTACATTTGTAGACACAAGACAAAAAAATTGCCTGCATTAAAAACCAATGATCCAGTTTGGATAACAGATTTAAGGCAATATAGAATTATTCATGAAAAAAAAATAGATGAGCCTCGCTCTTATCTTATAAAAACTGATAATAGTTTATTTGGACAAAATCGTTGGTTTTTAATAAGTGTTCCTTATTTTGAAAGCTAATGTTATAAACTTATAGTCAATGTCCCTCCACTACGGTGTTTTGTTGTTGCAAAAAAATGTGTTTAAAATGTTTTTACGTTTATCACCTTCATTTTAGGAAAGGGAATGTTGTGTTAGGTATTTTAGGATAGGTACTTTATCTTTATATAAAAAAAGTATTTAAAACAGTTATTTAAAAAAAGAGGAATGGGGAGGTTGTTGATATCTTATTTCAGAGGAATTGGTCAAAAAGATACATTTTTGAATAAAGTTGATATTTAACGGAAAATATTGGTTTAATAACTTTACAGTGTGCAGGGTCATCCACCGAAGATTAAACGGGGTCAAATTGTGGCTTTCTTTATAATAAAAAGTATTGTTAACTTTTGTACTGGATTTTTAATTCATTTTTATTTACAGCACATTTTTTTTTTCATTTTTATTTTTACTAATTACTGAAACAATTGGAAACATCGTTTAAGTTTAACGATGAATTAAAATAACAAAGTACGACAAAGGAAAAACTCTGGCAATATAGCTTATTTTTAATTATTTAATGCCAAATAGTGGTCAACAGATAATTTAGTTTGGGATTTTGCGTTTAAAAGCTATTGAACATATAAACAAAAAATGATTACCTTGCCCAGAATTCTAAAAAATAGGTCTGACCCGCTAACAAAGTAATATCACAGGTTTTCTTCAAACAGAAACACTAGGATAGTCTGCCTAGTTAACCAGTATGCAAAAGCTTCTTTTTTTTTAATATTTGATTTTATAACAGATTATATTTAGGTGGTATCACATCTGGAGTTGAAGTAGATAAAACACAACGCCCCATAGACTCAAGGTACTTGCAGTAAATATTATTTTTATACTAAAATTTAAAAAGATCATAAGATTTATTTTAGACTTGAACAAATAATAAAGGACTTCCTAATAAAGGCAAAACTTGAAGCAAAAGATATAAGTTATACGCCTATTTCTCTCTCGCTTGCTCTTAAGCATGACCAAGCGGCAAGTATGCCTCTAGTAGGTATCTGCTCTTAGGTACCCCTTGTTATAGGGGAAAAAAAGTTATACGTTTATTAAAAAAAAAAACATAAAATAATAAATATATAATGAGATAGCTAATAGATACTTTATGACGATTATCAACATTGATAGAATGCATTTATAATTTAAAAAATATAAAGAACATTTTGGCACAAAAGACAATTAACTGAAGGTCCACTACCGGTACCAACTTTTTTATTTGAAATAGAACACTCTGTATACTTTTTTAATATTTGAATTCTACATAAAATTTCAAACATATTTCATTTTACATGTCCCTTATGAAATGTTAAGTGTTTTTAAGATATTTAAACTTAAAAATTGCTTATTTTTTAAACTAATTTTAATTTTAAACAAAACCCCCCATCCATTCCATAACTGAATATATTATTTCTTTTATTGTGTTTCTCTATTAAATGTAAAAAATAAGGATTTAACTATTTTTAACATTTGTTAATTTTGGAAATGCAAAATTTTTATTTTAAAACTTAGAACCTTGAAACTTTCAATGGCCAATATAATTTTAAAATATTCTATTCATCTACCATAAAAGCAACCTTCTCTGGCATTGGAAAATCAAAAATAGGTTAAAAACAATCACCTGAAAGTACTGTAAACTAAATAATACTGATCCATTACAATTAATCGCTAGAAAAAATATCAAGTTACCCATAGGTAATATGCATGTTTTTTTAAAGGGTTCTGGCTAAGTAGGCTTTGATAAAAAAAAAATAGTAATTTTTATAAGAGAAAACGAAACTATATTTCTTAAGACTTACATCAACATATTTAACAATATAAAGAATAAAAATTGCTAAAGTTTATTCGTAATTCCAATGTTTGAAATGACCACTCTTCTGCTGAATATATGTATGAAATTTTTCCACAATTTTTCGCCAAACATTCTCTCTTTGTTCAATAAAAATATAATTTTTTCTCTAAAATCTTAGTGCAAAAATTTTGTAAATCAACAAAAAGTTGGGTACTGCAGTAGGCCAATTATAATTTGTATAAATAGTCCAGATAAAATTACACAAGAAAACAATTTTATAATATTTTTTTAAAAGTTAGATTGGTTCATTTGTTAGTTTAACTGATTTAACAAAAATTTAAAAACCAGGTTTGGTTTTCATAAAAATTAGCCCTTTTTTGACATTATTATACTTGTACCTCAAAAAGACATACAGGCATTTTAAAATAAAAAATTATGTGCCAAACTTACTAAATTTTGTATGTAATGCGGCCATTTTTTTCAGTACGCATTTATTTAATAAAATTATCTCCGAACATTTTCAACACAATAATTAATTCTCACGTCACATTCCTCTTCCCAATATTACAACATCTTCTGGTTAGTGGTTGTTTTGGTCAGACTAATGTAGCATTAATATTGATGATGTAGCGTACAGTCATTAATAACTCTCTATTAGAAAATCCCATTGTGGTTTGTTGTGTTAGTTTTAAAACTCAATTTATCTGCAGCTAAAAACTTGCTTTAACTAAGTTTAACGCTTTTACGTGGGTTTTTATCTAACCGAGCCTTTTTCTCATTACTTAAATTAAAATAAATTAAAAGAGTTTACTTCCGTTTTTATTTTGTAAGTATACTACCAATTAAAAACATTTAAAAAATGCTTGAATTAGGACTTATTTTATTAAAAAAAAAACATTTGCGTCATTATTATAAAAGTAAATAATTTGATCATTACTTAAATATAAGTGCAATTTTGAAATCAAAGTGTTTTTTTTTATAAAATTTAGTAAAAAAATAATTATTTCTATTTCTTAAAAAATACCACATCCATTGCAAAAAATAATTTATTCATTTTGAATAAAAAATAAGAAAATGTTGTAATATAATGTAAATTTTAAGAAAGTTAATTATTGACTCTTCTGTACATTTTACAGAAAAAATGTAAGATAACTTTTTTAAAGAGACCAATCTGACAAATACTTGTGCCAAGTTTTAAAAAAATTTAATAGGCAAATCTTGAATTATTCAATTAAAAATAATTGCAATATTACCAAATTTTCGGTTCAGATAAGACCAAACAGACACTAGCCACCAGCAAACAATTTGTTATAAGGCTTTTTCAAATCTGACGTACAGCCGAATACAAGGAATGTTTTTTTTTTCGTTTCATCAATCTCACAACCATTACATTCAAAGTAAAAGACACGTTAATATTATTTTTTATCAAACCTTTTATTTAATGTAACAATTAATTTTAACTAATAACAATTATTACTATCGATCATTAAAAAAATAATTTTATCATACTAGAATTTAATTAAACCAATAGCAATATCTGAAAAATTTTAAAATTTTTAAAAATTTGTTAGCTGTTAATGGGGGGTTGTTTGAACATTTGATTAATTAATGTTTTTATGTAGTCCTCTATTATTTTTTAAAAAAAGTATTGTATTTTTTTTTATTTTATTTCTCCACGCCTAGTAAAATATTAAAAGTTCAGTTCTCTCTTTTTTCGGATCTTTTTTCGATCTTCAGAGTTAAACATTTACAATTATTATATTACGTTTTTATTATACGTTTAATGGTTGAAATGGACCAGATAGGCTCGGTTTACAACACGATGGGATGAAACAGTAAAGTGTAACTTTCCAGGGAGTTATTGAACTATTCTGACAAAGATACAGCTAAACATTACTTGGCAAAGCCTAGAGCGAGCCTTCGTCTTACTGGATATTGTCAACTACGAAAACACCTCTTTAGAATAGGTATAAATGACACACCTATGTGTGGAGGTTGTGAACAGGAAGACGAGACGGTGGAGCACATCCTTTGTGACTGCCCTGCACTCTCATCCAAGAGAAGATCCATGCTGGGCGAGTATTGGCTTTCTTTGGCCGACATTAAGGAGATTCTCTTCAGCGACGTTCTCACCTACTTTAAATCAGTAAGATAGGTAGCGTACTGAATAAGGAGTCCCTTTTAGGAGGTAGCACAACGGGCCTACTGAGATTTAGGTGCAGTTATGTTTATCACCCTCCGCACTTTCAGATACAGATGGACCAGATAGGCTCAATGGGAAAATAAATTGAAAATTTTTCAGATATTGCAATTGGTTTAATTAAATTCTAGTATGATAAAATTATTTTTTTAGCAATTACAATATTCCAATCGATCATAAAATTCATTTCTTACTAACGAAACAGCGTTTTGTAGCTGGTTTAGATTCTCAAATTTTACACTTTTATAAATGACATTTTTTAAGTGATCCCACAGAAAGAAGTCATTCGGTATCGTGGACCAATAATATGGCCGTTGAAAACTTTTTCCAGGTACTCTCTAACCATCCGGGCATAATGGGCGGGGCAATCAATCATCCATTTGGTACCAGATCATTTGATCTTCCCGAACACCTTCTTCCAATGCGGGTCCAATTTGATTTTGAAATAAGTCCAAATAGGTTTTTTCTGTCAGGTTATAATCCATAAAAAAGGATCCAATAATATGGTGTCCGATAATTCCCACGAATACATTTGTTTTTGGGGATAATGTATCCGAGTATGAACAAAGCGATGTTCATTTTCATGGCCCCAATACCGGCAATTCTGAACATTTGGTTCATTGTTAAGGGTGAATGTACATTCATCGGTTAAACAAATATTTCTCAAAAAATTCCTATCGCCATTTGCTCTTTTCATCATTTCAAAACAAAATGCCATTCTTCGCTCTTTATCTCCTGCAGCCATTAATGTTTTTTGAATTTATACGAATAATATTTGTGTATTTTCAAAGTGCGCAATACCGTTGTATGATGTTTATTTACCTTTTGCCCAAGAACCCTCGTACTAACCATTTTGTTTTCCTTACACTTAGAAGAATATTAAGATCTCTATTCTCTCTTTCTTTGGCTCTATTTTCGATATTTTTGAACATTTACAATTATTTATTACGGTACCTTTGGACTCGTGGCTTATCAGATTGGTCTTTTAAAAAAGTTACATTACATTTTTT